>JAVSCE010017330.1:0-23108 GCA_032199065.1 Smutsia gigantea | reverse complement strand
ACTACCAAGGCTAAATAGATGTCACCAGAGAAAATAAAATCACAGCAAAGAAAGCAGACCAACCAAATACTAACTAAAGACAAAATGTAAAATCAGCTATCCACAAAAGCAGTCAAGGGAAACACAAAAGAGTACAGAATAAAACACCAAAAATATAAGGAGTGGAGGAGGAAGAATAAGAAGGGAGAGAAATAAAGAATCATCAGACTGTGTTTATAATAGCGTAATAAGTGAGCTAAAGTTAAATGGTTAGGTAGTAAAGAAGCTACCCTTGAACCTTTGGTAACCATGAATCCAAAGTGTGCAATGGAAATAAGTGCATATCTATCAATAATCACCCTAAATGTACATGGACTGACTGCACCAATCAAAAGACACAGAGGAACAGAATGGATAAAAAAGCAAGACCCATGTATATGCTGCTTACAAGAAGCTCACCTCAAACCCAAAGATATACACAGCCTAAAAGTGAAGGGACAGAAAAAGATATTTCATGCAAACACTAGGGAGAAAAAAGCAGGTGTTGCAGTACTTGTATCAGACAAAATAGACTTCAAAACAAAAAAAGTAACAAGAGATAAAGAAGGACATAACATAATTATAAAGGGGTAAGTCCAACAAGAAGATATAGCCATTATAAATATCTATGCACCCAACAAAGGAGCAACGACATACATAAAAGAAATACTCACAGAATTAAAGGAGGAAATAGAATGCAATGCATTCATTTTAGGAGACTTTAAAACACCACTCACACCAAAGGACAGATGAACCAAATGGAAAATAAGTAAGGACACAGAGGCACTGAACAACACACTAGAACAGATGGACCTAACAGACATCTACAGAACTCTACACCCAAAATCAGCAGGATAAACACTCTTGTAAAGTGCACATGGAACATTTTCCAGACTAGACCACATACTAGGCCACAAAAAGAGCCTCAGTAAATTCAAAAAGATTGAAATTCTACAAACTACTCAGATCACAAAGGTATGAAACTAGAAATAAACTGTATGAAGAAAACAAAAAGGCTCACAAACGTAGTTTAACAACATGCTCCTAAATAATCAATGGATCAATGACCAAATTAAAACAGAGATCAAGCAATATATGGAGACAAATGACAAAAACAGCTCAATGCCCCAACTTCTGTGAGATGCAGTGAAGGCAGTTCTAAGAGGAAAGTATATTGCAATCCAGGCCTATTTAAAGAAGGAAGAACAATCCCAAATTAATAGTCTAAAGTCACAATTATTGAAACTGGAAAAAGAAGAACAAAAGAGGCCCAAAGTGAGCAGAAGGAGGGCCATAATAAAGATTAGAGAAGAAATAAATTAAATTTGTAAGAATAAAACAATAGAAAAAAATCAATGAAACCAAGAGCTGGTTCTTTGAGAAAATAAACAAAAGAGATAAACCCCTAGCCAGACATATTAAAAGAAAAAGAGAATCTAAACAAATAAACAGAATAAGAAATGAGAAAGGAAAATCATGACGGACACCACAGAAATACAAATTATTAGAGAATACTATGAAAATCTATTTGATAACAAGCTGGATAACCTAGAAGAAATGGACAACCTTCTGGAAAAATACAACCTTCCAAGACTGACCAAGGAAGAAACAGAAAATCTAAACAGACCAATTACCAGCAAGGAAAGTGAATTGGTAATCAAAAACTACGCAAGAACAAAATTCCCGGGCCAGATGGTTTCAATGCTTGATTTTATCAGACATTTAGAGAAGCCAAACTCATTCCACAGAGCCAGCATCACTCTAATACCAAAACGAGCAAAGACCCCACAAAAAAAAGAAAATTACAGACCAATATCCCTGATGAATGTAGGTGTAAAAATACTCAACAAAATATTAACAAACCAAATTCAAAAATACATCAAGAGGATCAAACAACATGATAAGCGGTATTCATCTCAGGGATGCAAGGATGGTACAACATTCGAAAATCCATCAACATCATCCATCACATCAACAAAAAGAAGGACACAAACACATGAACAGCTCCATAGATTTTGAAAAATCTTTCAACAGAATTCAATATCCATTCATGATAAAACCTCTCAACAAAGTGGGTATAGAGGGCAAGTACCTCAACATAATAAAGGCCATATATGACAAATCCACAGCCAACAAAATGCTTAACAGCGAGAAGCTGAAAGCTTTTCACCTAAGATCGGGAACAAGACAGGTATGCCCTCTTTCCCCACTTTTATTCAACATAGTACTGGAGGTCCTAGCCACGGCAATCAGATGAAACAAAGAAATAACAGGCATCCAGATTGGTAAAGAAGAAGTCAAACTGTCACTATTTGCAGATGACATGATATTGTACTTAAAAAACCTTAAAGACTCCACTCCAAAACTACTAGAACTAATATCTGAATTCAGCAAAGTAGCAGGATACAAAATTAATACACAGAAATCTGTTGCTTCCCTATATATTAACAATGAACTAGCAGAAAGAGAAATCAGGAAAACAATTTCATTCACAATTGCCTCAACAAGAATAAAATACCTAGGAATAAACCTAATCAAGGAAGTGAAAGACCTATACCCTGAAAACTACAAGATACTCTTAAGAGAAATTAAAGAGGACAGTAACAAATGGAAGTTCGTCCCATGTTCTTGGGTAGGAAGAATTAATATTGTCAAAAGCCATCCTGCATAAAACAATCTACAGATTCAATGCAATCCCTAACCAAATACCAACAGCATTCTTCAACAAACTGGAACAAATAGTTCTAAAATTCAAACGGAACCACAAAAGACCCCAAATAGCCAAGGCAATCCTGAGAAGGAAGAATAAAGCAGGGAGAATCTCACTTCCCAACTTCAAGCTCTACTACAAAGCCACCATAATAATTTGGTACTGGCACAAGAACAGATCCATAGACCAGTGGAACAGAATAGAGAGTCCAGATATCAACCCAAACATATATGATCAATTAATATATGACAAAGGAGCCATGGATATACAATGGGGAAATGAAAGCCTCTTCAACAGCTGGTGTTGGCAAAACTGGACAGCTACATGTAAGAGAATGAAACTGGATTATTGTCTAACCGCATATACAAAAGTAAATTCGAAATGGATCAAAGACCTGAATGTAAGTCATGAAACCATAAAATTCTTAGAAAAAAACATAGGCAAAACTCTCTTGGATATAAACATGAACAACTTCTTCATGAACATATCTCTCCGGGCAAGGGAAACAAAAGCAAAAATGAACAAGTGGAACTATATCAAGATGAAAAGCTTCTGTACAGGAAAGGAAACCATCAGTAGAACAAAAAGGCATCCTACAGTATGTGAGAATATATTCATAAATGACATATCCGATAAGGGGTTGACATCCTAAATATATAATGAGCTAACACACCTCAACAAACAAAAAGCAAATAAACCAATTAAAAAATGGGCAGAGGAGCTGAACAGACACTTCTCCAAAGTAGAAATTCAGATGGCAAACAGGCACATGAAAAGATGCTCCACATCGCTAATCATCAGAGAAATGCAAATTAAAACCACAATGAGATATCACCTCACACCAGTTAGGATGGCCAACATCCAAAAGGCAAAAACAAATGTTGGCGAGGATGTGGAGAAAGGGGAACCCTCCTACACTGCTAGTGTGAATGCAAATTAGTTCAACCATTGTGGAAAGCAGTATGGAGGTTTCTCTAAAATCTC
Organism: Smutsia gigantea; assembly: GCA_032199065.1. Lineage (NCBI taxonomy): Eukaryota > Metazoa > Chordata > Mammalia > Pholidota > Manidae > Smutsia > Smutsia gigantea. The sequence goes on along the minus strand of JAVSCE010017330.1, from coordinate 19,396 downwards.
AAAATAGAAATACCATTTGACCCAGGAATTCCACTCCTAGGAATTTACCCTAAGAATGCAGCAGCCCAATTTGAAAAAGACATATGCACCCCTATGTTTATCACAGCACTATTTACAATAGCCAAGAAATGGAAGCAACCTAAGTGTCCAACAGTAGATGAATGAATAAAGAAGATGTGGTATATATACACAATGGAATATTATTCAGCCATAAGAAGAAAACCAATCCTACCATTTGCAACAACATGGATATTGCTAGAGGATATTATGCTCAGTGAAATAAGTCAGGCAGGGAAAGACAAGTATCAAATGATTTCACTCATATGTGGAGTCTAAGAACAAAGGAAAAACTGAAGGAACAAAACAGCAGCAGAGTCACAGAACCCAAGAATGGACTAACAGTTACCAAAAGGGACTAGAGAGGATGCGTGGGAAGGGAGGGATAAGGGGGGAAAGGGGCATTACAATTAGCACACATAATGTAAGGGCAGGGCACGGGGAAGGCAGTATAACACAGAGAAGACAAGTAGTGATTCTATAGCATCTTACTAGACTGATGGGCAGTGACTGTAATGGGGTATGTGGTGGTGACTTGATAATGTGGGGAGTCTAGTAACCATAATGTTGCTCATGTAATTGTACATTAATGATACCAAAAAAAAAATGAATGAATAATCCAAAAAGCAAATTAAGAAAATAATCCCATTTACAATAGCATCAAAAATTATAAAATACTTTGAAATAAATTTAACCAAGGAGGTAAAAGACTTATACACTGAAAAATTAACCAATACTGAAAGAAATTAAAGAAGATGCCAATAAATGGAAACATGTTATATGTTCATGAATTAGAATACTAAACATTATTAAAATGTCCATACTACACAAGGTGATCTACAAACTCAGTGCAATCCTTATCAAAATTACTATGGCTTATTTTGTAGGCATAGAAAAAAATCATATGTGATCTGAAAGGAAAATGAATATCCAAAACAATCTTGAAAAAGAACAACAAAGTTGGAGCTCTTACATGGCATTTCAAAACTATTACAAAGCTATCATAATTAAAATAGTATGGTACAAATGGAATATTATTTGGCCATTAACAAATAAGGAACTCCTGCCATTTGAGATAACATGGATAGAACTTGAAGGCATTTGGCTACGTGAAATAAGACAGAGAAAGACAAATACAGTATGATCTCACTTACATGTAGAATCTAAATAAAAAATCTTAGCAAAGATATAGAAGCAACTTAAATGCCCATCAATAAATGAATAGATAAAGATGTGGCACCTATACACAATGGAATATCTCTCCGCCATAAAAAAGAAGGAAATCTTGTCATTTGTGATAACATGGATAAACCTAGAGGGTATTATTGTAAGTGAATTAAGCCAGGCAGAAAAATACAAATACCGTATGATTTCATTTATGTGTGGAATCTATAACAAAAAAAAACTATCAAACAAAAGAAGAACTAGACCCATAAATATGGACAATAAGGACTGTTGGTTAACACAGGGTGTGGGGGGTGGAATCAGTAAAACAGGTGGAGGGAATAAAGAGGTACAAATAGCAAATGGTAAAATAAGTTAGTCATAGGAATGGAAGTACAACACATAGAATATAACCAATGATATTGTAATATCTTGGTATGGTAATGGGAAACTATACCATGGCAAGCATCTAGTAATATATATAATTATCAAGTCAATATGTTGTATATCTGAAACCAATAGAATATTGTATATCAACTTTATTGCAACAAAAAAACTCATAGAAAAAGAGATCAGATTTCTGGTTACCAGAGGAATGGGGTAATTGGATGAAGGTATTCAAAGGTACAAACTTCTGGTTATAAGATAAATAAGTACTAGGGGTGTAATATACAAGATGATGACTATAGCTAACACTGCTGTGAGATATACAGGAAAGTTGTTAAGAAAGTAATCCTAAGGGTTCTTAACACCAGGAAAAAAATATTTTTTCTTTTTCTTTTATTTTGTATCTGTATGAGATAATGGATGCTAACTAAACTTATTGTGATAATCATTTCACAATATGTGCAAGTCAAATCATTATGTTGTACACCTTGAACTTATGCAAGTGCTGTATGTCAATTATATCTCAATAAAATTGGGGAAAAGTATAGTATTAGCATCAAGATGGATATATAAATCAATGGAACAAAATAGAGAGCCCAGAAATAAACCCTCCTGTACACGGTGAAATGATCTTTGAAAAGGGTGCCGAGACAATATACAATGGGAAAGGATTGTCTCTTCAACAAATAGTGCTGGAAAAACTAGGTATCTCCATGCAAAAGAGTGAAGATGGGCCCTTATTTTATACTGTATAAAAATTTAACTCAAAAGGATTAAAGACTGAAATATAAGACTTGAAACTATAAAACTCCTAGAAAAAACATGGGGAAAGCTTCATGCCATTGGACATGGCAATGATTTACTGTGTATGACACTATAAACACAGGCAACAATACCAAAAATAACAAATAAGACTACATCAAACTTAAAATTTTCTGTACAGCAAAGAATCAATTAACAGTGAAAAAGCAACCTACAGAACGGGAGGAAATATTTGTAAAAAATTTATCAGATAAGGGATTAATATCCAGAATGTGTAAGACCTCCTAAAATTCAATAACAACAAGAAAAACTCCAAATAATCCAGTGAAAAAAGGGGTAAGGGACTTGAATAAACATTTCTCCAAAGATTTACATTGGCCAACAAGCATATGAAAAAATGCTCAGCATCACTAATCATTAGGGAAATGCAGACCAAAATCACAGTGTGATAACACCTCAGGTGCATTAGGATGACCACTTTCAAAAAACAGGAAGTGTTGGGGAGGATGTGGACTCCTGCACACTGTTAGTGGGATTGTAAAATAGTACCACCTCTATAGAAAACAGTATGGAGTTTCCTCAAAAACTTAAAAATAGAATGGCCTTATGACCCAGCCATATCACTTCTGGGTATGTATCCAAAAGAACTGAAATCAGGACACAGAATAATATTTTTGCACAGCCATGATCATTGCAGCAGCATTATTCATGACAGCCAAAATTTGGAAACAATCTAAATGTCCATCAGTGGGTTAATGGATAAAAATCATGGGGTTAGAAATTCAGCATGGGGAATATATTTAATAGTATTGTGATATCTTTGAATGATAATAGATAGTAACTACAGTTACCATGGTGAGTATTTAGTGATGTACATAACTGTCAAATCGCTATGCTGTACACCTGAAACCCATATACTATTGTATATCAATTATACTTCAATAAAAAATTAATAAATTTAAAAAAATTTTAAAGGAAAAAAAAATGTAGTATATACATACAATGGAAAATTAGCCTTAAAAAAGAAGGAAACCCTGTCATATGCTGCAACATGGATGAAACTTGAACATGCTAAGTGAAAAAAAGCCAAATCTTCTGTGTTTGAAGAAATACTTCATGATTCCACTTATATGAGATATCTAATAATCAAACTCACAGAAACAGAAGGTAGGTAGGTCATTCCCAGGAGCTGGAGGAGGGGGAAATGGGGAGCTGTTCCAAAAGTTTCAGCCATGCAAGGAAAAAAGTTCCAGAGATCTGCTGTACAACAGTGTGCATGTAATTAGCAATACTGTAATGTACACAAAAATTGTTAATAGGTTAGAAAAAGGTCTCAATAATGTTGGAAGGAAAATAAAAGCTTTTTGATACCCACAAAAAAAGGGAAAGAAACACTGCTGTCATCTTACTATGCTGATGGACAGTGACTTCAATGGGGTATGGGGGGACTTGGTAATATGGGTGAATGTAATTACAATGTTTTTCATGTGAAGCCTTCATAAGAATGTATATCAGTGATACCTTAATAAAAAATAAAAAAGAAACAAAAGAAACACTGCTGTCAATATTAGCCCTGTAGTCAACTTTTAAAAAATTTAAACCCTTAAGTAAAATGTTTTTTTCTTCAAAAATTCCATAAAAATATTAACTAATTTTATGAGAAATGCTTAGTTTAGTTGCTTCAGAACCTTCCTGAATCCCATGTTTAAGTATTGCAAAGTAATTGATTATGGTAAACAAAGCTCAGACCAATTTTCCAACATATGGGCTCCATGTGTGTGTTCCTAAGACAGAAGGCTTTAATTTTCCTGGCACTTTTTACTGTTTAGCAGGCTGTGTGGAAACTTTGTAGACTCTGATGAAATATAATTAGGTAGCAATAGCTTTACAAAATCCTTTATTACATTCACCACACTGAGCACATTATAGAACTGCTGCACCCTATAATATACTGCCCATTGTCTCCTATCAATGAAAGAATTTTCAATCCAGACACTCTTTAAAAATGCACCATATATTCCAGAGAATATGCAAATGAACTGTCACCAAATATAAGTATAATATTTCCCAACCAATGTCATGAAATAGAGGTATTACAGGGATAAACTCTTGTATTCCATGGTTAAAATGGTGATTATCTTCTATGTCCTTATATTCTTACAATAGCAAGTCAAGCACGATGTTGAAACAACACTGAGAATAAAATATTTGATGGTCTCAACTCTGTTCACAAGTCCAAGAATAAGCTGATTGGATGTTACCTAACAATGTCCTTGAAAGATTCTTTCAAGGGAGTGTTCAACAAAATATATGTTTACCCTCTATCCTAATGAACAGCAATTATCACACATTTCATTATCTGAGATCCTAAGGTCAGGAGAAAAAAGATACTGAGTACACACCTCAGTGAAATTACATATCTTTGATACCACTTTGCAAGGATATTACCCTTCAAACACAGAGAAAAATAAATTTTGAATCATGTACCTACTGTAAAACCATAGATGTTTGTCTCTGATGCAATAGTTTCTGCAGTTTTACCCTGGTTCCTAGCTGCCATCCTCACATTCCAAGTCCATGATGCCTTTTGGCCATCCTAAATTAGCACTCTATTGGACAATGCTGTTAAACTATCATTTTAACTAGTACCTAGATCTAGTACTAGTAACTAGATCTGGTAACCCTGTCCTTTCACCCTCATCTCATTTCACCATCTCATTTAGAATTCTTTTGATTCCAAAGAACCCAAACAAGCATTAACGGAGTGCTTAAGAAACCCCACTGTACTGTTTCAATCATTACATTTTGCTTTACACCAAATAATCATACTCTAAGTAGAGCCAGAAACCCAAAACGGTTTCTTTCCTACTAATATCACTTACCTACTAATAATATTCACTTTTAGTTTGGGAGATATTATTGCCTTCTTTTGCTGACAGTTCTTAAGTTATTTATTCTCTTAAGCACATTAACTAATCAACCCTAAAAACTCAGGATTGGAGTTGCCTTACTAGGTGACAACAGCTTGGGAACACAGTCCTTTCCTTACTTCAACCTTCTATTCCTTAGCAATAAAGCACTGATAGCAACAGAGTCTAATTATTCTCCAAAGAAGAAGCTAGAGCACATAGTGAGGTAGTTTCAGACATATTTCTTTTAAAACAGGAAAGAAGGAAAGGATGGATGCATATGTAAACAGATTTCTATTTTTCATGATAAGGAAGAAGTTACACAAACACAGGAACTGAATAGGCAAACCATTTATTGCTTAGTAAAGTTACATATTCATTTTCTTAATTCTAGAACCCTTTTCAGTATATAAGAGCATTCTATGACAGCATGCTATATTCCAAACTCTATTAAGATGAGAACCATTCCTGTCTTGCTCATCACTACACCTTATATCTCTATGGAATAAGATGAGGCCTGGCATATAGTAGGTGTTCAATAAATATTTATTTAGTGAGGAAACAGACATATAATTATTTTCTTGACATGTTCATCTTTCTTTCTAGGCTCCTTGTGTTCAAGGACAATGTGTATATTCCTCAAATCCCCACAAATGTCTGATACATGCTTAATCTTGGCCTGATCAATAAGCAAATGGATTTTCATCACATACCCTTTGTATCTATCCCAGTTCCAGCTCTAACTGGTTATCCAAAATATCTGTCATTCTGAATTCCATTATGTTTTCATCTGCAGCCATATATGCTAGAGGTTTACATGGCTTTGGTCTCTAAAGTAATGAATACCTTCAGCCAAGATATATGATTTTGTTTGTTTGTTTCGCCTCAGGTTATGCAAAAAAGATCCTAGTTCTCTGAGGCCCTCATCCCAGGTTTATGTGCATCTCTGATGTTTACACAAGATAATACTCTGAATTTTTTTTATTAAGGTATTATTGATATAAACTCTTATGAAGGTTTCACATGAAAAAAACAATGTGGTTACTACATTTACCCATATTGTCAAGTCCCCACTCATACCCCAATTCAGTCACTGTCCCTCAGTGTTAATACTCTGAATTTACACCTACATTACTCCAACTTATTTTTCAGCTAAACTCATTCCCACTTTGTCTCTTTTCCAGTTACATGTTGTTTTCTCCCTTTTCCAAGATATCTATGTCACTATTTTCTTTTAATATTTGTCGAGTTGTGCTCTGGCCTTTGCTGGATTGGACCTCTGATCCTTGACTTACTTAGCTCTGTCACTTCAAAACAATGTGCCTCTACAGAACGTTCATAATAACATGCAGTAGTAAACTTTGCTACCTTTAAATTGTCACCAATGTTTATGTAATTCAACTGTTTGCATAGTAGAATCAGGGAAGAAAGGAGTCTCAGATAATTTTAAGACACTTTAACCCAAAGGCTCTGAATATGATTTGTAGACTCATTGGCAGGGTGGAGTGCATGAAGGAGATGGGAAGAATGTATAGTTTTACATAGTGCTGAAAATACCTAAGAAGACCCAGCATTGTCTACAAATGGAATATATGACATGATATGGCTGGTTTTCTCATTCTGTCTCCCTATCTCATGCCTACCAGGAGTTCCCTAAAACAAATGAGGAGGCACTAGAGGATTAGGCTCTCTGTTTAGACTATAATCATGTTCATATATTTTTTTTATCAGTCAGGAGACAGAAGGTGTGTGTGGCTCTGGAAGGAAGGAGGTCCCCACCTGGAGCAAGTTTGCTATGAAACCGTGAGACCAAATGAAGACAAAGGTGAGAGGCTGAGAAAAGGGTTTTTTTTATTTCTCACGGGTCAAGCTCTCTCCAGGTGCAGTGTACTCTCTGCCTCCTCTCACTTGGCTCTCCTCCCCAAGCTCCGTCCCCCTAGCCAGGTGCTTGCTCCCCTTCCCCCGATCCCTTCCTCTGAGAGGAACTCCATGGGCAGGTAAGTCTCTGGTGACTGGCGGGCACCTGACCAATCACATACCAGGAACAGAGAGGAGGAGAGAATGACTTGTTACTCTCCACCCCTTACCCCCATGGTACTGGTGACTCCCCCCTGGTGAACATCCCACTGATACGAAAACAGGCTCTTAAGTGCATAGCACTATCAGGGCCAGGAGAGAAATTCTGGTTGAAAACTTCCATTTACCCATCAGTGAGATGAGATTTTCTAGGACAAGCAAGAGGAAGTTAAGATAACATTTAAAGACAGATAGGCTGTGCTTATCTTCAGGGGAAACTTCATGTGTGCCCTTTTTGTTGGCTTCTTTTCTATGACTCAGAGTTCATGTGGCCCTGCCTCCTCATTTGTTCATGACTCAGATTTGATCTCTAAGCTCTCTGGGGAAAATACTTTTATTCAGTGGTTCCATACCATGGCCCTGAGACCCCATACACCAAGCAGCATTAGTAAGGTGAATAAATAATACATTTCTGTGTATTAACTCTATGTTCAGAAGTATATCCTTTTGTAGTGAATAAATTACAAATTTCTTTAAGATTTACTAAGGTCACTATAATTATTTATCATGTATTTTCTTAATTGGCATACAACAAAAACATAATTACTATTATGAGTTCATGAATATTTATAGCAAAAGGTATCCTAAAAAGTGAAAAATGCTAGAAATGCCTATTTCAAATGATTTTTGTCAGCATGACTCAAACATAAATAACTAAAAATTCCCACACTCCATTAATATTCTACATACTAGAATATTTCATGTTAAGTACATTCCAGTACAAACAATTGACCCATTCCTTACTGTTTGATATAGTGAGATTTGAGCTCCATACACAAAGAAACAAAGTGCCCAGGATGTAAATATTCTGTAGATAAAGATATAGATATAGATATTCTGTAGGCTTAGTTTTACACTATGTATGTTAGAACCCAGAGAGCAGGCTCTGTGAAGACAGTGTGTGATATGGTGCACAAGGGCACAGAGGACATCTTAGAGAACCACCCCCAACCCACCAAAAAAAAAAAGCCTATCAAAACTCTCTTTGCCAAAATAGTATAATGTCCCAGTCCAACAACTGCAAATACATTTCATTTTTCTTGATAACTCCAACCAAAGGCCACTTACTGCTTGGAATACCATTTAAAAATGGATGCCAAGGTACCATCTATGCTCAACAGGTAGAGAATGCCAAATCAATTAGCAATGTATTCCATGGGCATGGGAATGGAGAACAGTGGAATGTCTGCCACATATTTACCACTGTGGTCAATGCCTTACCTTGTGACTGAATCACTGCAGTAGTTTCTGAGCTGGTACTACTGCTCCAATCAATTTTATTATCTGAATTAGCCATCTTCCAGCACTGCATGTATCACATCACTTGGATGTTGACTATCACACAAAAGATCTCAACCAAATTACTCAATTTATTTGCAATGCTCAGAATTTAAGCCCAGTCTATATAATTAATCTTATATTATCATTTCTCTAACTTGTATCTTTAATATTTGACAGTATGATCATGAGCCTTTCTAACATACTATATTGCTTATTATTATTGCCTGCATGCATTGGCTTGGGCTATTCCCTCCTTCCTAGAATGCCCTCTGCTCCCTATTAATCCTAATCCAGCCTTTTTATTCTAATTAGAATCTTCATGCTGCAGGAAATGTAGCTTATCCAATTAATATCGACAAAGCACTGGGGAATTTGTTGTAAGGAAATAAGTATACAAAAACTGAAATTGTAACTTGGAAGCCTCCAGTAAGTCTGGAAGCTCTGCAAAGTGGCTCTTCTCTCCATTCATCTCTCATGGTCATAACGGTCTTTCCACTCCTCACTTTCTACTCTCACCTTCACTCTGTGCATTTACTTTTTTCCCTTTCTCTACCAAATAGGCTTTTCTGCTTCCTTAAAATTTCTGCCCCCTTACATTTTATGCTCCCTTGTATGTTTGCCTTGGAAATGGCCATCATGGACTCCCTTACTCTCCTATATATGGAGACCTCCACTCAACCATATCAATCTGTTAATATTTCTTAAGTGAAAATTAGAAGACTAGGAATCTGGTTGACCCAGCTGATCTTTTTGCATCAGCCTATAATATGGTCACTCAAGAGTCTATGGATTGATCTCAGGTCAGACAGCCAACCATGTGGCCAGGTAGGGTGAGGGACAGAGAAGACACATAAAATAAATATGACAGCAGGACAATGGGTGGGCTAGTTTCTCTTACAGGGTATGAGGGCAAGAAGACAATGGGACTAAAATCTCCAATTTTCCCTTCCTTTACTATCTAACTCAAGTCCCTCTTCCTCTATGATGCCATCTATGACTGCTACAGATGAGAGAGTAATCTCCCTTTTGGGAATTTCAATAAAATTGGTAGTCATTTCTATTTATTAGGTTTTAGAATATATGCTTATTAATTGCTCTTAATTTTTAATCTAAGTCTTGCCTGATATAATCAATAAATTTGAATAGACATGAAGTGAAAGAACTATGTCATAGGTTTTTCTTTGATTTTATTTTTTTTGATTTATTCACAATAGCTAACACAACAGTGGGTATTCAGCAAATAGCCAGTACATTTATTGATATTAAGAGGGTGGAATTTAAACTGTGATTATATTATCAGGAAGAAAATATATAAGGAAGAAAAAACAAGCATTCTCATCTCAAAATAAATTGCATATGTCAAGATTATGAGCAGAGGGTGTATAATTAAATAATTCTTCTATAGGTAGATCACTCACTATTCATTTTTTTTCCCTTGGGAAATTACAAGTGTCAGTTCAAAGAAACTTGAAAAATTCCATTTGAAGAGATTTCCCTTGGGGTTAATTTATGTCAGATCATATGAAATGACTTGTGTTTCATTTAGACACCTAATTCCAAAGCTAGTGACATGCTATTTTAGTGGCATTGAAAAAAAACACCCTATAGTTTTTATATTAGAAATTTCTTATCTACTACATAGCTCAGTATAAAATTAGTATGTTACTTTATAAAAATAGGCATTCTACAATTTATTTTATACTTCATTCCTGGTGAAGAATTTTAAACTTTATCCACCTCTGAAGTATGATCCAGATTCTTAAAGTGAAAAAAAATTTAGTGTTTGTGCATATGTGTGTGTATATTTAACTACCATGCATGGATTCAGAAGACATAGAGTCTCAATGTAGGCTGTTTAAGTTATGTAGCTTTGGACAAGTTAATCCATCTATTTCTTGATTTTTCTGATTACAAAAATGAAAAGAGCAAAACTGCTGAAATATTTTCCACCTATAGGAAAATTACTCAACATTTTTTGTCTCTAAAACACATCTCTTCTCTGTGCTTCAAGCCAGTATATCCAACTGTTTAGTTTATATCTCTTTTTAGATGTCTCAATGGCATCCCAAAAATAGAAATAAATCCATGATACTCCCCTTTTGCCTCAACCTAATCCTACTCATGTGCCCCTTACACCTCCAAATGATACCACATCCATTCAGTTCAGCACTCTCTCCCTTACCCCAATATATCCAGTCCATCACTGAGTCCATTTAAATATCTCTACAAGCCATCTACTTTTTTCATCTCTATCACTACCTCTGTAGTCTATGCTTTCATCTTCTCTTGCCCTAAAAATTGATAACTTATTAATTGGTCTAATACTCATCCATTGTGCTCTCCTTCCACCTGTTCTCCATACTCAGAATGAGGTATTGGAAGGAAAGTCTATGTTTTCCCTTTGCTTAAAAATCTTTAGTGTCTTCATTCAACTCTTAAGGAAAAGGCAAAATTCCAATATTCTTATCAAGATCTCCCATGACCCCATCCCTAAGTACATCTACATTCTCAGTTGAATCATGTTCTCTCTTGTTGATTCCTGCCTAACTACATTGGCCTTCTGTCAGACATTCATATTCACCATGCTCCCTCCCAATACAGGTGGTACCACATGCTAGTTCTCCTTTTGCCTAGTTAACTTCTAATCACCCATCATATCCCAGCTCAAATGGCATTTTTGAGCCACTCAGACTAAGTCTCATCAAGTGATTCCAACGTACTATATACTTCTGAGCATTCATCTCAATTGTAATTTTACATTTATCTATGTGATCCTTTAGTTGATATCTAGTTGCCTCAGTTTATCAGCCTATGACTCCATAAGGATAGAGGCCATGCCTGGTTATGCTCTCCATAGTATTTTCAGGTTGTAGCATAATGCTGGATTAGCACATTTTAGGTGCTCGATAAGTATTTTATTCAATGAATTGACAAAAAGGTAGCAAACTCAAGTATTTAAGCAGAGCTTTAGGACTTTGAAACAAAGAAGGTGTGATGGATAATTTTACATGTCAACTTGGTTGGGCCACAGAAGCCAGATATTTGGTCAAACATTATTTTGGATATTTCTATGAAGATGTTTTTTGGAGGATCTCCCTTCAAATTCGTAGACTTTGACAAAGCAGATTATCTTCCATAATGTGGGTAGGCCTGATTGAATTAGCTGAAGACCTTAATAGAACAAAGATTTCCTCCAGCAAGAAGATATTCTGCCAGAAGACTGCCTTTTGACTCAGATTTCAGCTTTCCCCTGGTTCCCCAGTCTACCAACCTACATTGCAAGTTTTGGACTTGTACCTCCACAATCACATGAGCCAATTCCTTAAAACAAATCTCTTTCTGGAGAACCCTAATACAGAAGTCAAGATAAAATTAACAGTAACTAAATTATATTTTAGTATTAAGGGAATGCAATAGAACTTTTATCCTCAGAATTACATGAATCTGACATTTGTTTTTGTTTTCTAACAGACATCAGTTGCTTACATAATGAAATCACATAATCTGATGAGATTTAACATTCAAAGAACACAAATTGTATTAATATACACCCTACACAATAAAAATGACCATATTTTCTCACTTCTATTAAACTTGGGTGAAATTCCCTTAGACTTCTCCTGAGTCTTTTGCCAGTTTCTTTGTCAATCCCACTGTGAAAATATGAAGAAAAAGAAAGGACAGCAGAAAGAAGCAGAGTTATTCTTCATCCATTTGTAATACTACGTAGCAGGAAGGCAACCCTCTAAGTGTTCCTGGGCTTCAATAAACTCTGATGATGTTTTTAGGTTCTTCATACTAGCTTTCCTTAGCTACTTCATTACTCAGTATCTATAGTCAGTTCAAACACCCGGTACTCCTTCATGCCTGTTATTCTTTAGCTATGTCATATGCATTCTATACCTGAACAGTTGTGATTGAGAAAAAATTAAAGATATTTACATGTTACCCCTTATCAAATTTCATTTGGATAATGTTAGCCCATCATTCCAGACTCATGACCTATTGAGATCCTGAATCCAAGCTATCCCTACACTTATTTGATTATCATGTCATGGATATCCCTAATCAGATCACTGATAAAAAGTGCATACGGTCGGATTCAAGACGGCGGCATGAGAGGTGACACGGAAAACTCCTCCCCAAACCACAAATAGTACAAAAATATAATTAATATTAATACAACTAACCCTAAAACAGCAACAAGAAAGAAGGCTGAACCAGACTGCATACAGACTTCATGAACAGAGAAAACTTCACGAAACAGGGTAACAAAATAGTAGGAAAGCCTTAACTGGCGAGACCCAGGCCCTTTCCCCACACAAGCTCACCCACAGCAGGAAGAAAAACGGAGCAGGGAGGGGGTGGAATCTTGGGACTGCTGAGTGCCTAGCCCTGGAGATCTGCTGTGTGAGAGGAAGCCTGTATTGTGTGGTGCTCTGGAGGTTGGAGAGTTTGGACAGGCAGAGTGCTTGGGAGACTGACATTCTGGCCGTTTGTGGAGGGGGGAATCCACATCCGCTGCTCTATGTCAGAGGAGGGGCAGGCAGTCTGAGAGGCTTCCTAGCAGCAAGAGGGCTGCTGAAGGGGCGGGGTTTGCATGGAGCTTGCTGTGCAGGAGAAGGGATAGGGGGACAAGGTTGCCTGGGTGCGCTCTGCCCAGCTGGTTGGGAACATTGAGGAGCTTAAGGTGCTCCATCCCCCTGGCTGCCTACTCAGCTCTGAGGTCCCCCACTGTGACACACAGCCTGCTGCACTTTCCTCCTAGCCTGCCAGCCCTGATTCGCAAACTGGCAGTCACTGTGCTGGCATCAGGCCACCCAGAGGGAGGCCCCACCTACAACAGCTAGAGACACAAAGCACAGAGGCTCACACATGTGTGCTTGGCCCACTGGCACTGACACTGGAGACAGGCACTGCAGACAGGAATCACGAAACCAGAACTTTCCTCCCCCAGGCACCAGCTCCGCTCCTCTACAACCCCCAACCTCACTCTACGGGCTGAGCAGCTCCAGAGACTGGAGTTTCTGTGCACTAGTGGGCACCACACAGAAATATGAAACGGCATAAGAACATGTTTGGACCACAATCTCACAAATCCCAGAAAAAGGACCAAATGAAACTGAACTCACCAATCTTCCTGAAAGAGAGTTCAAAATAAAAATTATAAACATGCTTCTGGAGGTACAGAAAAATATTCAAGAACTCAGGAACGAATTTAAGTTGGAGATTTGATCATTATGAAATTCCATATCTGAAATGAAACATACAAGGGAGGGATTTAAAAGCAGATTAGATGTAGTACAAGAGACAGTAAATGGAATAGAAATTAGAGAAGGGGAATACAAAGAAGCTGAGGAACAGAGAGAAAAAAGAATCTCTAAGAATGAAAGAATATTGAGAGAAATGTGTGACCAATCCAAACAGAACAATATTCACATGATAGGGGTACCAGAAGAAGAAGACAGAGAAAAAGGGATAGAAAGTGTCTTTGAAGAAATAATTGCTGAAAACTTCCCCAATCTGGGGAAGGAGATAGTCTCTCAAGCGATGGAGGTGCACAGATCTCCCAACACAAGGGACCCAAGGAAGACAACATCAAGACATATAACAATTAAAATGGCAAAGATCAAGGATAAAGACAGACTTTTAAAAGCAGCTAGAGAGAGAAAAAAGATCACATACAAAGGAAAACCCATCAGACTACCATCAGACTTCTTAACAGAAACCTTACAGGCCAAAGGGAGTGGCATGATATATTTAATGCATTGAAACAGAAGGGCCTTGAACCAAGAATACTCTACCTGGCAATGTTATCATTTAAATATGAAAGAGGGATTAAATAATTTTCAGATAAGTAAAAGCTGAGAGAATTTACCTCCCACAAACCACCTCTACAGTGCATTTTGGAGGAACTCCTATAGATGGAAGTATTCCTAAGGCTAAATGGATGTCACCCATATGATTCATAACTTACAAAGAATGGAGGAGAAAAAAAAAAGAACCTTTAAGTTGTGTTCGTAATAGCATTCAAAGTAAGGTAATTAGATTGTTAGACGGTAAGGGAATTACCTTGAACCTTTGATAACGACGAATCTGAAGCCTGCAATGGCAATAAGTACATATCTATCAATAATCACCCTAAATGTAAATGATCTGAATGCACCAGTAAAAAGTCATAGAGTTACTGAATGGATAAAAAAACAAGATCCATCTATATGCTGCCTACAAGAGACTCACTTCAAACCCAAAGACATACACAGACTGAAAGTAAAGGGATGGAAAAAGATACTTCATGCAACTTATAGGGAGAAAAAAACAGGAGTTGCAGTACGTGTATTAGACAAAAAATAGACTTCAAAATAAAGAAAGTCACAAGAGACAAAGAAGGACATTACATAATGATAAAGGGGTCAGTCCAACAAGAGGATATAACCATTATAAATATCTATGCCCCCAACACAGGATCACCTACATATGTGAAACAAATACTAACAGAATTAAAGGGGAAATAGAATGCAATGTATTAATTCTAGGAGACTTCAATACACCACTCACTCCAAAGGACAGATCAACCAGACAGAAAATAAATAAAGAGACAGAGGCACTGAACAACATATTAGAACAGATGGACCTAACAGACATCTACAGAAAACTACATCCAAAAGCAACAGGATACACATTCTTCTCAAGTGCACATGGAATATTTTCAAGAATAGATCATATACTAGGCCACAAAAAGAACCTCAGAAAATTAAAAAAAGATTGAAATTTTACCAACCAGCTTCTCAGATCACAAAGGTATGAAAATAGAAATAAATTACACAAAGATAATGAAAAAGCACACAAACACATGGAGGCTTAATGACATAGTCCTAAAAATCAATGGATCAATGACCAAATAAAAACAGAGGTCAAGCAATATATGGAGACAAATGACAACAATAATTCAACACCACAAAATCTGTGGGAAGCAGCAACAGCCATGGTAAGAGGGAAATATATTGCAATACAGGCCTACTAAGGAAAGAAGAACAATCCCAAATGAACAGTCTAAACTCACAAGTAATGAAACAACAAAAGAAGAACAAATGAGGCCCAAATTCAGTAGAAGGAGGGACATAATGAAGATTAAAGCATAAATAAACAAAATTGAGAAGAATAAAACAATAGAAAGATTCAGTGAAAGCAGGAGCTGGTTCTTTGAGAAAATAAAATAGATAAACGCCTAGCCAGACTTATGAAGAAAAAAAGAGAGTCCACACACATAAAAAGAATCAGAAATGTGAAAGGAAAAATGACTACGGACACCACAGAAATACAAAGAATTATGAGAGAATACTATGAAAAATTATATGCTAACAAACTGGATAACCTAGAGGAAATGGAAAACTTTCTAGAAAAATACAACCTTGCAAGGCTCACCCAGGAAGAAACAGAAAATCTGAATAGACCAATTACTAGCAAAGAAATTGAATTGTTAATCAAAAAACTACCTAAGAACAAAACTCCTGAACCAGATGGTTTCACTGCTGAATTCTATCAAACATTTAGTGAAGACCTAATACCCAACCTTCTTAAAGTTTTCCAAACAGGAGAAGAGGAGGGAATACTCCCAAACTCATTCTATGAGACCAACATCACTCTAATACTAAAACCAGGCAAAGTCACCACAAAAAAAGAAAATTACAGACCAATATCCCTGATGAACATAGATGCCAAAATACTCAACAAAATATTGGCAAACCAATTTCAAAATATATCAGGAAGATCATCCATCATGATCAAGTAGGATTCATCCCAGAGAAGCAAGGATGGTATAATATTCGAAAATCCATCAACATCATCCACTACATCAACAAAAAAAGGACAAAAACCACATAACTATCTCCACGGATGCTGAAAAAACATTAGACAAAATTCAACATCCATTCATAATAAAAACTCTCAATAAAATGGGTATAGAGGGCAAGTACCTCAACATAATAAAGGCCATATATGACAAACCCACCTCCAACACTATACTTAACAGCGAGAGGCTGAAAGCTTTTCCTTTAAGATTGGGAACAAGACAAGAATGCCCCCTCTTTTATTCAACATAGTTCTGGAGGTCCTAGCTATGGCAATCAGACAATGCAAAGAACTAAAAGGCATCCAGATTGAAAAGGAAGAAGTCAAACTGTCACTATTTGCAGATGACATGATATTGTTCATAAAAAAAACCTAAAGAATCCACTCCAAAACTACTCGATCTAATATCTGAATTCAGCAAAGTTACGTGATACAAAATTAACACACAGAAATCTGTTGCATTCCTACATACTAACAGTGAACTAGCAGAAAGAGAAATCAGAAAAACAATTCCATTCAAATTTGCATCAAAAAGAATAAAATACCTAGGAATAAACTTAACCAAGGAAGTGAAAGACCTATACCCTGAAAACTACAAGACACTCTTAAAAGAAATTAAAGAGGAGACTAACAAATGGAAATTCATCCCATGGTCTTGGGCAGGAAGAATTAATATTGTCAAAATGGCCATCCTGCCTAAAGCAATCTACAGATTCAATGCAATCCCTATCAAAATACCAACAGCATTCTTCAATGAACTAGAGCAAATAGTTCTAAAATTCATATGGATGAGAAAAGACCCCAAATAGCCAAAGCTATCCTGAGAAGGAAGAATAAAGCAGGGGGAATTATGCTCCCTGACTTCAAGCTCTACAACAAAGCCACAGTAATCAAGACAATTTGGTACTGGCACAAGAACAGACCCATAGACTAGTGAAACAGAATAGAGAGCCCAGATATAAACCCAAGCATATATGGTCAATTAATATACAATAAAGGAGCCATGGATATACAATGGGGAAATGACAGCCTCTTCAACAGCTGGTGTTGGCAAAACTGGACAGCTATGTGTAAGAGAATGAAACTGGATTATTGTCTAACCCCATACACAAAAGTAAACCCAAAATGGATCAAAGACCTGAATGTAAGTCATGAAACCATAAAACTCTTAGAAAAAAACATAGGCAAAAATCTCTTGGATATAAACATGAACAACTTCTTCATGAACATGTCTCCCCAGGCAAGGGAAACAAAAGCAAAAATGAACAAATGGGACTATATCAAACTAAAAAGCTTCTGTACAGCAAGGGATACCATCAGTAGAACAAAAAGACTTCCTACAGTATGGGAGAATATATTCATAAATGACATATCCGATAAGGGGTTAACACCCAAATTATGTAAAGAGCTCACACACCTCAACAAACAAAAAGCAGATAAACCAATTAAAAAATGGGCAGAGTAGCTGAACTTGTCCAAAGAAGAAATTCAGATGGCCAACAGGCACATGAAAAGATGCTCCACACCACTAGTCATCAGAGAAATGCAAATTAAAACCACAATGAGATATCACCTCACAGCAGTTAGGATGGCCAATGTCCAAAAGGCAAACAACAACAAATGTTGGCGAGGATGTGGAGAAAGGGGAACCGTCCTACACTGCTGGTGGGAATGTAAATTAGTTCAACCATTGTGGAAAGCAGTATGAAAGTTCCTCAAAATAGAAATACCATTTGACCCAGGAATTCCACTCCTAGGAAATTACCCTAAGAATGCAGCAGCCCAGTTTGAAAAAGACAGATCCACCCCTATGTTTATCGCAGCACTATTTACAATAGCAAGAAATGGAAGCAACCTAAGTGTCCATCAGTAGATGAATGGATAAAGAAGATGTGGTACATAGACACAATGGAATATTATTCAGCCATAAGAAGAAAACAAATCCTACCATTTGCAACAACATGGATGGAGCTAGAGGGTATTATGCTCAGTGAAATAAGCCAGGTGGAAAAAGACAAGTATCAAATGATTTCACTCCTCTGTGGAGTATAAGAACAAAGAAAAAATTGAAGGAAGAAAACAGCAGCAGACTCACAGAACCCAAGAATGGACTAACAGTTACCAAAGGGAGGGATATGGGTGAAAAGGGGCATTATGATTAGCACACATAATATGTAGCAGTGGGGGGGACACAGGAAAAGCAG
This sequence comes from Smutsia gigantea, assembly GCA_032199065.1. Lineage (NCBI taxonomy): Eukaryota > Metazoa > Chordata > Mammalia > Pholidota > Manidae > Smutsia > Smutsia gigantea. Next base: position 705 of record JAVSCE010017330.1, on the reverse strand, counting down.
TATTTAGAGAGAAGACAAGTAGTGATTCTATAGCATCTTACTACGCTGATGGACAGTGACTCTAATGGCGTATGTGGGTGGGACTTGATAATAGAGGGTCTAGTAACCATAATGTTGTTCAAGTGATTGTACATTAACAATACCAAAATAAAAAAAAAGTGCACACAGTCATCTTAAAAGAAACTTCTCTTTCTAGGTTAATATAAACTCTTTAATTAGCTTTCTTCAGTTCTAGTTATTCAACCAATTACAGGCCCACGTAAGTTGTATTTTTGTTTCATTCCAATATCTTCTTCCTATCTAAAAGGTTATCCAGGAAGTTGAGCTAGTACTTTGCAATATTACATTCACTTATTTCTCTGTGGAATTATGTGGTTGTATAGAAGCTTGATATCTTACACCACTGTCCAGTAATTAATTCTCCCCTCTCACTCAGAAATTGCCATATTGTCAACACACTAATAAGAGAAGGAAAAATTCATTTTAAACACCTAAGAATAAGATACCAAAAAATACTATTACTTTAAATTTGCAAAAAGCTTCCACATATTAGTAGTATAACCATTTGACATGAAAATTGACGCACATTTTATTGTAATCATTGCCATTTAACAAATGAGTAAATTGACCTGAAGCTCTGAACAATTAGTTGACTTACCCAGTCACAGTGCTAGTAAGCAGTTATAAAAACAGACTACAGACCAT
>JAVSCE010017329.1:0-29333 GCA_032199065.1 Smutsia gigantea | reverse complement strand
CCAGTGTTTCTTTTCATCAGTTTTATATAGCAATGGCTCTCTCTCTCCTGTTAGATGGTTTGTCTTGAATGGACATGAGACAAAGACTGCTAATTGCCTCCAGATATCCATTCTCCTGGTGGTAGATTGAAGAGGGCTGCGAATTCTGTGTCACTCCTCCCATAGACAAGTGAAGTTTATTTCTCCTCTTGAACTGAGACTGGCCCTGTGACTGTTTTGACCAGTAGAAGGTGGTAAAGTGACACTATGCCTAAGCTCTGAGAAGGCCTGGAGGCTTCAGTTTTATGTTTTTGGCCACTCTGTTGGAGAGAGATCTCATGGGGAGGAGAGGCTGTGAGAGCACAGTGAGAAAGAGAGAGGCCCAACGTCCCAACATCGTAGTTGGTTGCGATTGTGTGACACCCCAAGTGAGACCAGCAGTAGAACTGCCCAGCAGTTCTCAACCCACAGACCCATAGAGAGATACAAAATGGTTCTTGTTGCTTCATTTCTTGGTGGTTGTTATTTTAAGCCACTAAGTTTTAGGGTGGTGTATTACGCAGCAATAGATAAACAAACATGCCCTATATCCTTCAGTAACCAAACCCTGATTCTATCTGGGCACATTGTAATGAAGCTGAAAGACCACATTTCTTGGCCTTTCAGGAAAGAGCAGCCAATATGACTAAATTCTGAACAAGGGCATGTTATGCGATGTTTCCAGGAAGTCCTCTTAAAAGAGAGGGGGCAGGCCCTTTTCTCCTTTCCTCAAATTTGCTGCCTCAAACAGGTGTGATGGCTGGAGCTCTAGCGGCTAGATTAAACCATAAAAACAAGAACCACATCCTAAAGATGACAGAGTGGCAGGCCAGAGGTACCTGGATCCCTGGCCACATTATAGAGCTATGAACCTCCTACTTCCACACATATTTTATGTGAGAGGGAAATAAACCTCTTATCTAATTTAAGCCATCGTCTTTTATCTATTCTAGGCAGCTGAGTCTAATTCTAAATGACCTATGGCAAAATCAAATTCCATTATAAAGCATGTTACCTTGCTTTTGCAATAGGGGCCTATGTCACAATGATTCATTTATGTGTTTTATGGGAACCCTGCATCAGGATACAATGATGACCAAAATCAGACATGTTCCCTACTTCCACACAGCTTACAGTTAATCAGATAATCACAAAGTCAATGGAAAGCTGTAATTCTGATAAGCCCTTGACAGACAGGCTCAAGGTGCCAGGAGAGACTGCCATATAACCTTAGCCCAATTGAGGTTACAGTCTGGAAGTGATGTTTGAGCCAAAGTCTGAAAGGTAGGCTCAAGTGAATTCAGTGATGAGGGTGCAGAAGAGCATTCCAGGTAGAGGTGACAGCACACAAAGGAACATGGCAAGTACAATGGGCAGAAAGATGACATGGCTAGAATGGGAAGAGTAAAGTGTCTTTGGTCTGCATGAGGTTGACAGATGAGAGAACTAGGAAGCTGGGTTTGTGAGTCTAGTCAACTTCTTAAAAAGTATTGGAAAACTGTTGAATGTTTTAGGCTGGTGCATGGCAGTGGTCGAAAAGAGAAGACGGTAGCAGAGGAGATGGAGACAAGTCAAAAGATTCAAGAGATATTTCTGACTCTCACTCTTGTGTTCTTGGTTTTTATTTGACATTGACATGTTGAATTGAACTAACTCCATAATTTTTGATGAAATCAAGCACCTTTGTTAGGATATGTATTGGAGTGCATGTGGCTCAGTGACAATAGTGGTTTAAACAACTTGGAAGCTTGTTTCTCTTTCATCTAAAAGTTGGAGCTGATATGGGACTCTACTCCAGGAAGGGTCCCAGTCTCCTTCTATCTTGTTGCTTTTTTGTCCCCAGGATGTCTTCATCTGTATGACCAAGATAGCTGCCATCAACATGCCAGCCAATGTGAAGGGGGTGGGGAAAGGAGAGGTCACATCTCTTCCCTCTTTGGGCATGATTCAGGAGTGGCACACATTGCTCCTTCTTATAAGTCCATGACCAGAACATAGATACATTGTCACACCTAGCTGCAAGGGAGGCTTGGAACCAGAGTATTTATTCTGTACAGCCTGTGCCTGGCTAAAACTAGAGTATTCAAGTATTATAGATCACTAGAGGGGAAAAATACACCTGTGAGCCAAATTCAGCCATGCCATTCATTTATATATGGTCTATGGCTGCTTTTGCACTATAAGGGCCCTTGGTCACACAGCAAGTAGACAGTCTGAGGGCCAAAAAGACCCATGGTATCCTTTTGTGTGGGCTAGCTGATGGCAGGAAGGTTCCCCCAGGTCGCCAGCATAAAGGACTGTGGGACTGATGGTGGCACATCAAAGACCCTGAAGAAACAGTATGAGGAAGAATGGTAGCTTATAGGGTTCTAGATTCCACAGCAAATGGGCAGGCCAGTGCCCCAGGGGCTCTAAACTCCCCTGTGACCCTAGTATGTATTCAGGCTATAAGGAACATCTGAGCACCAGCTCCCTGACATGTTTGGGGTTGGTGAGAGGGAAGGTCCCCCAAGGGCTGAAAAGACTCTCCATCAAACAGCATAAGGTAGATTGACAGCTAGGAAGACCTTCAGTTTTGCAGCATATGTATAAGTGGGTGTCTGAAGGACAGATGGAACCATAGCATGTGGGCAGGCTGATGACCTGAAGGGTCCTATGGCACCAGTTCAAGGCCAGTGACTGGAAAGGCCCCTGGGTCACCACTTCATGGGAAGAGTGGACGCTGAAAAGCTCTCGACTCTATAGCTCAAGGGAAGTTCATAGCCAGAAAGACCCTAGGAAGCCGAGTGTCCCATACCTGAACAATTGCCAAAAGTGTTCTCTATCCAAGAACACATGGACAGGCTGATGGCTAGAGGACCGGTTGTTCTCCCGGACATAGGGAGGATGTGGGATGAAAGGACACATGGAACCCCAGGGGGTACTGAGGTTTCCAGCAGGAAGGTCCCTCAGAACACCAGCTGGTGGGTAGGATGGTAGCTGACATGGCTTCTGCTTCCTCAAAACACGGTTCGTGTCAAGGTGTCCTCAGCGCTCAAAGGCAGTATGATAGCCACAAGGGCTTCTAGCTGCATGGCTATGGGCAGAAGAATTGCTAGAATGGCTCACAGTTCCCCAGCACGGACAGTAGCTGGGAGCCAAAATGACCCGCGACCCGCGGAACCTATGTGGGGAGTCAGGTTGGTGACCGGAAGGGCCTCAGGGACACCAGAATACTGGAAAAATGGTCACCAAAAGGCTACTGTCTTCCACACATTCTGGAGTCCTGAGGGAGGAAGGTGTTTTGGATCGTCTCCCTGCCACGTCCTCCCGCAGGCCGGGGTCCTGAAGCATCCATGGATATGTGGATTTCAGGCTGGTTGGTGGTTAGAGGGGCCTCCAATACGGTTTTCTAGTGATAATTGTGTGGAGGCGGTGGGGTGGGGAAAGGAAGGACACCGGAAGGGACCCGGATGCCCCATTAAACTGGAAGGACAGTGGCCGAGAGGGCCCTCACTTCCCCAGCACACGGGCTGGTAAGTTGGAAGGAAGAGCTGTCACCTCTACACTATGCCAGGCCTGTTTGGTGGCCGAAAGGGATCTCACGTTCAGAACATGTGGGGGGGCTGAAGGCCAGAGAGCCCTCGGTTCCCCAGGACAGAGGCAGGTTGGGGGACCAAATGTCTGGCAGAACCCTAGCAGGTGGCACTGTTTGTGACCGGAAGAGTCGTTGCAACCAGCACAGAAGAACGGTGGCCTAGAGGGTTCCCACGGTCACAGGGCACAGGCTGCCTGGGACCGGAAGGGTCATCAGGTTAATAGCCTGCAAGTCCCACATGGTGTCCTACAGCGTTCTCCTTTCCAGAGCAAGTGGTCCACTGATGGCCTGTTGGCTCTCTCTTTTCCGGCATGAGGGGTCAAAAAAACACATGGAACCTGAATGGGTACCCAGGTTGCCGGCAGGAAGGTCCCATGGAACACCAGCTGGTGGGTAGGATGGAAGCCGACATGGCTCCTGCTTCCTCAAAACGCGATTCGTGTCAAGGCGTGCAGGGCCATTGGCTTCACAGCGCTCAAAGGCCGTATGGTGGCCACAAGGGCTTCTAGTTGCACGGTTATGGGCAGGAGAAGTGCTAGAATGGCTCTCTGTTTGTTGGTCAGTCACTGGGTGCCAAAATGACCCGTGGAACCCATCTGGGGAGTTAGGTTGTTGACCGGAAGTCTCTTAGGGACACCAGAGTGCTGGAAAAGGCTGTTGCATTCTACAAGCCGGAGAGTGGAAGGCCTTTGTTTTTAAATTTCTGGAGAGGTTGGGATGCCGAAGTTTCTGCTGAAAGGTGCATTTCAGCCTGCCTGATGCCTGAACGGACTTCGGATTGGATCTGCAGATGAAGAGTGGCGGGTAGCCGGAAATTTATTGGATGCCGTAGAAGAGGGAAGGATGGTGGCCAAGAGGGCTCTCATTTCCACAGAACACGGGCTGCTTGTTAGGAAGAAGAGCTCTTGGCTGCATGCTATGCCAGGGTTTTATGGTGATAAAAACGGATCTCATTTCCACTGTTTGTTGGCAGGCTGAAGGCCACTAGCCTTCAGTTCCCAGTGCACGGGCATGTTGGGGATCCAAATGGATGGCAGAACCCTAGCAGATGGACCTATTTGTGACGGTAAGAGTCCTTGCAACCAGTACAAGAGAAGGATGATGGCCCAAAAGGTTCGTAGGACCCTCTGTGTTCCTAAGGCCTGAAGCCATAAGCCCTGTGGGCTCCCCACCGTGCCACTCTTGTAGGATGGCCAAAAGGGCTTTTTATTTCCACAGCACGCTGGCAGGCTGATGGCCAGTGGATCCTCAGTTCCCTAGCATGCAGCAGTCTGCCGACTCTCAGCCGTTAGCCTTTGTTGGTGATTTAAGCTTTGGTGAGTCTCTCCTTTGAGCTGCCCCTTCTGTGCGCTGAACCCAAAATAAGATCGTGGACTTAGGCTGCCAACAGCCTCTGCAAGAGAGCATGTCCAGGTAAATATTTCAAAAGCTTTGAAGGCTTGTTAGCAGTAGAGAATGTTTCTTATTTTTATTAAAGTCTCCCCTTTACCCCCCTCCATTTCTCCATGCACAGTGGATCAAAGTGAGTAAGACAAAAATTGGTCTTTAGCTTCATAGAGATTTCAGAGTTTTGTGGAGATGAAACAGATAACTATACAAATAATTAATTGGTAGTACTTGGGATGTGTGTACTGGGATGGAGAAGTACTTTGTGCTATGAAAATAAACAGGGGGACCTGACCTGTGGTGGGGGTCAGGGAAGACTTCTTTGATGAAGTGAGATATTTGAGAGATGAGCAGGAGTTACATACAATGTTATCTAGACCAATGGTTCTTAAACTTCACTGCATCAGAATGACCCAGAGCTCTTGTAAAACATGAATGGCTGGGCCTCATCACAGAGTTTCTAATTCAGTAGGTTTGAGGTGGAGCTGATGCTTTGCATTTCTAACATGTTCCCAGGTTGTACTGATGCTGCCATTCAGGGAGCACACTTTGAGACCACTCATCTGGGCCGTATCTCCCAGTAGGTGTGCTGGGTAACAGTGCTGAAGGTAGGCCAGCTAAGAAATTGCTCTTTTCAGCTCGTGGGCATCCAGGCTCAGAGTCTGGGGCAGAACTCAAGGTTGGTCATCTCTACCTGCAGATGGTCTCATGTATTCCCCCAGCATGCTCTACAAACATTATGCTTATCTACTATGATAGAGAAACAGTTTGGGAAGGACTGACCTGGCCAAATGGGGGAAAAGCGGATGCTAAGTGTCAGAGAGAAGAGTTTGTTTGAGGGTCTTGGAGCTGGAAAGTGTTTCATCTTCAAAGAACACAGAGAAGGCTAGTGAAGCTGTAGAGGAGAAGGTCCAGAGAAGATGGTACTAAAACAATTTAGGGGGTCATCTCATAAACGATTTAGAGGACCTTATTAAGGATTCAAAACAATGGGAAGCCACTGAGAATGTTTAATCAAGGGAATGGATTGGAAGGGTGCAAGTATGCATGTGGGAAGGCCAGTTAGGAAATGACTGCATAGTCTAGGATGGAGACAATGGAGGTTTGGTCCAAGGTTGATAGTAAAGATGGAAGAATTGGAAAGATGTTTTGAAGGTAAATCAATAGAACTTGGTGATTATTTTATGTAGAGGTTGAAGGATAGGGAGGTGTCATGAGATTCTCAGATGTGTAGCTTGAAATAATTTTTTTTCTGAGATAAACCATACTGATCAGACTTGGGAGAAAGAGCCGCTTTGGAGATGCTTAATGTGAGGTGCTCTTGTTCTTATCACTCGGATGTTGGGCAGACAGCTGGACCTATGGCCATGGGCCAGAGAGGACATATATGATTAAGAGTAACAGCAGAAGACATGTGGTGTGTGGTTTGGGCCTTAGAGGACACACAGATGGGGTTTGGACCTCAGGACATGCAGGTGTGTGGAGCTTGACTTCAGTCCCTGAAGCCATGATATGTATGTGGAACAGAGACTGCAAACTCCAGTTCCTATAGGGGTCAGACAGGACACGTGAGAATGCAGGCCAGATGCATATTTTGTTTGAGTCAAAGTTAGGGACTGTCTACTCCACCTGTATATTGATTGCCATGTGAGCAACTGCATGGATTTTCAGCTGAAGCCAGGAATCTGGATTTCACCACAACCTTTTCTGGGTTTTAAATGTTGGCTGAATTAAAAAAATTGATTTGGGCGAAGTAAAACATGTATTTGAAGTGGCTCGCCTGTGGCCAGCTGATAGTTTCTGCTGATGTGAGAATGGAAGAGTGTCTAGAAGTCATAAGGAACCCATCTGAATGAACAAATTTAAAGGTTTGGTAGGGAAGGATTTGGAGTGGTCAGAGTGATTGAACCCAGAGAGTATGGTGTCCTGAGAGTGAAGGCAAGAGGACTTCAGTCTTCAGTGCTCCATGGTGTCCCAGTCCCAATGCCTCTAAAGTGGATGTAAAGATAATCCTAGGTAGGGAATATTTTGAGAAATGCCCATGGTGGAACATGTTTGTGCTGTTCGCCATTTCTTTTTAATGGAGACCAGAGCTTCAAGGCTTTGAAGACGTGTCTGAATTCACATGCAAAGCATTAAAAACCCTGTCATGTGTGCCTTTCCTTCCACTGGCCAAACCTCACCAACTTCATAATTTAGAAAGTCTTGTTTTATAACGTAACTTGATCCAGAGAGATAGGAAATTCAACTCTTGTGAAAGGATTATTGTCAGACCACAAAAACTGTAGGGTTTGTTTGCAAGGCCTCCTTCTGCTAGGAAATTAAGTTTGAGTTAAAACGTAGAGTTACAGGCTGAATGATGTATCAAAAATAGTCATCTCAATTCTACTCTATAGGTTTCTGTTGTGGTTTAATAGAGCACTTTGAGAGTAGGAGTAAGGAAGCCTTACTGTATGGTCTTAGGCAAATCAGTGACCTTTGTCTTAGCTGTAAATGAGGGTACTAATATCTCTATTCACACTGTATGTACGGGCTTGTTGTATGGGTCCTCCCAAAAGAGAAAATACCTGAGTGATTTAAAGATGTTAGTGTCAGTATGAAATACTGACATGAATTATCAGTATAGTATAGTATATCAGGATAAGTTCCTGCTCTAGATGTTGAGAAGGACCCTCAACGCAGACATCCATAAACTGTGTTGCCCCGTACTTGCTTACAAATGCTAATGATGGGAAACAGCTTAAATGGACTATATAATTTATAGTTCAAACCAGAACACTTTGGAGTGTGAAAAGGGGCACTATTAGTAGTTCTCCAGGACAACAGGCAAAACTCAGGAGTGTCCTGAGGCAGCGGGATCCATGATTACCCCAGGCTTAGGTAAAATGTCATTGGATATACAACTGATTAGTGACGTGGTGTGGTGACATCAGATCTGTGTATGCGAAGTGCTTTTTTTTCTCAAAAGTCATTCACTTGGATATGCTGTAAGAACATCTCAGTTTCACAAACAGGAATCCTGGGCTAAGTGAAAGAAAAGAAAGTACTCAGCACAAAATTTACCATCTCCAGTCCCCATGCTTGCTTCTGAAGGGCGTTGAGAAATTCATCAGAAGGATTTCCTTTGGCCTAGTGTTCTTAACTGTAATGAAGTAATTTGGTTTTTAATTTGTTTAGAGAAGACTGTGATGGGTGAAAAGGAGACTGGATACGTCTTCACCGAGAGGAAGGGAAAATCAAATAATGGAATCAGCTTGCAAAAGATGGTAGGTTCAGTAGTGTCATATCCCAGACAAACTCATGTACGATGCATTTATATTCTCATGCAAGTAGATGAGATACAGGGGTATGCACAGAATCTGAATGTTTCAAGTCATTCATTTGGTGCCTGGGTACAGCTCTAGCTAGCCCCTTTAGGCCGCACTGATTTGGGGACTGGTAGGTGTGATTCACAGGACAATGATTTACATGTTTTCATTTTGTGAGGTTTTAATCTTCTCAAGTTGAAGACGGGTTTCATACCTTTGTTAGAAGTCTTGCTGGAGTGTGACTGAATCCCCATTTCAGCTGATATACTATTAGAAGACACTGCTAAAGATGGACATTTCGCAGTAATCAGGTAAGTAGGCAAGCTGGCCTTTGTTCTCTGCATAAGCCGAAGTACTCTCGGATCTGTAGCAGAGCACATGAAAAGCAGCACATCTGAATGGACAAAGAGATCTTTATTTCTCTTCCACAATGCGCAGAGAAAAGGTAGAGAATTGGAGTGTGAATGTCTTTCTTTGAGAGTGTGCGCTCTCCGTTGGAGCAAAGGAAATGCTAATGGCAGTTATGTTCCTGCTTTGGGGCTGCATTTCCTGTCTAACGTCGTGGTATCATGTTTTTGTGCCGGGTCTGGGTCCAGGAGCTCAGCCTCCCACGCGGTGGCTGGGGCGGAGCAGCCCTGAGCACAGCTGCCCAGGGGGAGGAGCGACCTGTGCTGCTCCAGCTCTGCCTCCGGCTAAAAGGAATACATCCCTTGCCAGGCTGGGCCAGAGTTTCCCCATTTGCAAAATCCACCTAGAGCGTGAGAGATAATTGAGGACATAATAATATGATCAACACGCTAAGCCTTTGAGGTTGTCGAAAGAAAGTTGCCATGTGAATACTGTCCTTGGGGAAGACTGTATTAGTATAATATTTACTTATTTTCCGGACCGAAGTTGTGTGTTCTCCTGTTTGTAGGTGACCTCCGCTGAAGTCAGTGGGAACATCTAGGGCACATTCAGATACTGACGTTGGGGTTGGCAAAAGAGTCGTGATTAGACATTTTCTCACCGTTTTATGTCAGTTTAGTAACTGAATAATCAAAAAGCATTAATTCTTCTTTCATTGTGGTATTTTGAAATTTTTTCCAACTACCTTCATTTAGGGTCATGTTAGTGGCTCTAGTCACAGTGGTATCATTTTTTGTTGTTATTTGTTATGGGTCCTGCATGGTGGTTCTTAAGGCCAAATGGTGGAGAACTATTTACTTGTTCAATTTGAAATTGATTTAAAGGCTCTAAGCTCATGTTGGGAAAAGCAGAATTCATTGGAACTCCGTTCAGTTTGATAAGCGTGGCTTTGTGTTGGCCTTCTAGTCGTATTTTGGTTTAAAGATATTTTACCTCAAATGCACATATTGTTTAGGGCAGCTGCTAGAACACTTGAACAGATAAAGACGGTGACCATCCATCGGTGAAACCACATCTGGGGTGGGGAGTGGGGCAGGGCATTTTGAAGCCAGTGTATCCTGTACAGCGTTTAGTTGTTTGACAACTGGGCACTGAACTCATTCATTGCATCAGGTATTTTCTAGGCTCCGGAAATGTGACAGGGAAAGTTGGAGAATCCTGTTCAGTACTGGATTGTCAGTTGAAATGCATCTACTTCCTAACCCAGCCCTTGGTGGTGCAGGGAACACCAATTCATGGGAAACATGAGGAGGTTTAAAGCCTTTTGTCCTTCAGCAAAGATGTCTTTTCCTCATTTAGTTCAAGGATAGAACATTCAGCACAATACTGGCAAGAATCTTATTGAATATTGAAATGTCTAAATTTCTACCAGATGGTTCTTATCTTTGATATTATGTGTGGAAGGGTCAGAGTTAACCATGACGGTGTTAGTTCAGTTTCTGGGACTTCTAGTTCCTTTTGCCTTCTTTGGAGAACCTTTCCTGGTGTTCTAATTTTGTGTCTTGCCAAGTAGCAAAAGTATGCAGGAAAACCCCGGAAGTAGCTTGTGGTGAAGTTTCAAGTTTTTTGGCTCTTATCCAAACACTCATGAGCTTCATTTGTGTTCACATGTAAGAAAAGCCAACTCAGATCTCTTAATAATGCTTTATTTAGTGCTTAAACTTTAATTGCAGGGTATAAATGATACCATTAGGAACCGATATCAATACTAATGCTACCAATATTATTATTTACTCGGCTGAAAACTAAGCTTGTTGAAATATATTTATTAACACTGCACCCTAGAACTACACATTTAAAGCTTAATTCTGTGGCTGTTCATGAATTCTCAGCATACTACAATGTCGGTGCTTCTAGCCTGAGATAAATTCATTATGAAATTCAAGTGATGAAGTGTATTCAGATTTTTTTTCAGGTATCAAATACAACCTGGTTTATTCAGAGAACGAAGCACCCTTTGTGAAATTCTAGCCTCTTTAGCCAACTAACAGTTAAATTCAGCATTTATGATGTATAAACTTTGCTCCTTAGCATTAAAATGTACCTTATTCATTCCTTAGATTTCTCTTTCAACCATGGCTATTGTTTGTCACTAACAGCTAGCTTTTGTGAAGTTAATAAATGTGCATAATAAGGACATAAAGGTATGGAGAAGTAATACTGTAATCCTTTTGTTTGGATAATCAGTCTAATGTATGCAAATTAAACCTTATTAGTACTAGGGTTTTGTGTCTGCTTATCAAAATGTGCCATTTTCATGAAAATTGGAAGTCCATTATATAAAGTTATTATTAACAATCATTTAGGAATTATATACGGTATGCAAATTAAAGTTGATTACAACTAATTAAGGGCTTTCTTTGTTATTTGACCTTGTCTGCTTTTTATGTAAATATGTTTCTTTTGGTCTGGCATATTTTTAGACTCAGAAAAGTATATTAAGACAAGTTACATTATGTATTTTTTAATATATCGCTGTGTTGCTATTGTCTGTGCCCCTCATTTTACAGAGGCACACATGATATGTAGAGCCATGCGTCTCACTGTTTGGGGATGGTTCTCTAGGTGAGTAGAATTTCAGAAATAGAAAACAATCAAATTTCCAAGTCTTTTCAATGTTTCATGGCCCATGAGCACGAATCCAGTAGAACATATAAACAGTCTTCATGCCAGAATGCCCTTTTTTTCCACTATTTATTGACTTCAGTAAGTCTTGGGTTGCAGATTTCCAAATGGAGCTAAATAATAAGTGATCATTACTTGCTTACAAGGTGCCCTGCAAAACCTAATTGTTATCCATGAAGACATTCAGCTAAACAGAAATACCTACCACAGAAAGTGTAACAGGCCTTTAGGAAGAACAGGGTGCTCCCTCTGAAAACGGGTAGAATTTCTCAGTGGAGAAAGAGGAAATGTTTGAAATGAGACTTTTTAGAACATATTAAGTTATATTTTTTTGCTTCGAGTGCAATTGTTCTAGTTGTTTTCTGTGAACAAAGAAGCTTGATACAGTGGCTGGAGCAAAGGATCCTGGGCATTAGGTTTAATTGCATGATAGAAAAGACCTGTTAATCAATAGCTTTTTATTTGCCTTAAAGTATATGGGTAGGTAAAAGAATGGGGAAGATAAACAGCCCGAGAAAAAGAGAACAGAAGGTTGCATGAATGGAGAAAAACAAATAGTATCTAGATGTTTAAAAGAGACAAAATTATTTAAAACTCTTTAAAAGAGAAACTAAGAACCAAATCACCATTGAATTCACCCAAATTTTGAACATTTTCTTTTTCTGCTTTGAATAATAACCGTTTAATCTTTGAAAAATGTCAGTCAGACTCTTATAAAGATATTGAAAACAAACTCTTAGTTGAAGTATAATACACAAACAGAAAAGTGCACATACCATAAATATACAGCTTGTTAAATTTTCACAAACCCATCACTCTGATGTAGCCAGGACCCAGATTAAGGAACAGTACACCAAGAGTACTCCAGTAACCCCTGCCTTTTTCGTAAATCAGGTGATAGTGTATGTGTGGGTCTGTTCTGGCCTCTCTCCGGGAGAACGGACATCTCTACAGTATCTTGTCCTTCAGTTTATGAACATGGTATATCTTTTATGAAGGGAAGTTTTATGATTCAATGGCCTCTCTGGGAAACCCAGGAAAATAAAGGAGAGATTAAGTCCATACATTTCTCTGGGATTTTGAGGGTTCCTGTGTGGAGAAGATGTCCCACTTCACCACATTGTCTAGGAAGGATGTAGATGTCCTGCTGGGCTTCGTGGAGTGCATACAGCTTTCATGTGGAGCCTCCAGCCTCCTAGCTACCACACACTTTCATCAGCTTCACTGCAGGTATTTGGTGTCTTCTTCCACAGGCATGGGCCATCATTTCTTGCTACTTTTGCTCCAGTTCCTCTGCGGAGAGTTGGCAGTACAATGCAGAGCGTGGTGCCTTTGGAAGCCTTCCTCTTTAGGTGCAGGACTCTTAGTGAACATTTTCTTCTCTGTTCTAAAAGAGGAACAAAATTTGACCTTCTCCAGATCAAAATATACCCTGCTAAAATGGATAAACCATGACTAAGCTTTTATGTTTCCAGCAGCCAGGTTTTTCAAATTGTTCTGGGCATTTTTTCTTTCCCCTCAGCAAGATGGAGAACATCGGAATTCCTATCTCCATGAGGAAAAAAAGTCCTCATTTGCATCATAGCTCAATAGATACAAATGGAATAATGATCTTATGATACTGGCCTCACAGACAATACAGGCTGTGTCTGAATCATATCATAACAAAGATGCACCGTGGGTGCACCTTTCCGCCTCCCGAGAAGATACTTTGCTCTTGTAGGAGTTGCTGGGTGTGCCTGGAGAAGCTCCAAAAAGATTAATAAGTGCCTGTGTAAGCAACAGAGGGAAGATTGAAAGAGAACCCAGGAAATTCTCACAATGGGGCACGGAAAAGGAGGCAAGTGCCAAGTCTCTGGTGTGCCTTTAGAACAAGGGAGAGAAACAAACCCAGGGAGAGGTGTGGTTGATGTCCCCTGCTGTCAGGTGACTGGCTATGTAATCCACACTTCCTTTTCCATGTGCTGACTGCCTCCCATCCTGGGAATGGGAAATAGGGACGCAAAAGGCTCTTACCTGGTCCTTGGCAAATGGGAAAAAATGGGAAAAAATGGGCTGGGCTGACTGCAGTTGATCTGTGAACCCCTATGAACAGGGTCCCTAAAGTCACCATTTTGCTTTAGAAGGTTTATTATTTTACGTTTCTCAAAATAACACGATAAAATTACAGGCAACACAAACAAGATTCAAGCTATGTGAGTCTTTTAATTCAGGCAGAATTTAATGTGTAATTAAGATTAATTATACCATAATGGAATTGTAGACACATGATTATTGCATCATATCCCTTGCAGACATGCATCTTGCTTTTGCATCATTCTGGCTTCTCTGGTTGAAGAGCATGCTGAGCGGGAGAGCCAGCAGAATCCGACTGCATTTTTGCATGATGTGCTTATTACAAGGTTGTTTTGGAAGTTAATTTTTGCCAGTGCACATTTCAGAAGTGTTTGAAATATGCCCAGATGGGATGGACTTAAAAAAAAAAAAGCCCTGCTTTTTTTGTTTTGTTTTGAGAAAAAGGCAGTGATCAAATATCTCCATTAGAAGTGCAAAGCATTTGTGTGTCTTTGTCAAGCTTAGGACATCTACTCTGTGTTGGTGTTTGTGACTTGGGTGTGAAGTGTTTGGATTGTGTGTGAGGGTAAAAATAATTTATTTCTCAGTCATAAATTCAAAATATGGGTGGGAGTCTGGAAATGATTTACAATAGGCCACTTCCTGAATCAGAGGGGAAGGTGGGCTAAACTTCTTTCACAGGCAGTTTTGACTTTCTGTTAGAAAAAGAAATCCAAAGAAGGAAATTCCATTATATACGATAGTATATTATTTAAATATGGAACAGATACCACTTTGAATCAATACTTGAGCCTGCATAATTAGACCTAAAGAGAATGTTTTGTTAGCTTCAGTTTTCTTAGCTATGACTTCAACACTAAAAGGACATATTCCTCAACTGGGAGTAAATGATAGTTCTTTCATTATGTAGTTAATTAATTATATACTTTTTATTATGAAAGTTTTTAGACATATTCAGGCCCTTTTGAAAGAAAAAAATTCTTTTGGACTTTTTACTGATTTAAATTACCTTTGTTATATGCTAACATAACATCAGTATAACTCCTGCTTTTAGCTCTTATGCAAGTATAAAGACAAATCAAACAACATTAGAAACACTAGCAAACATATACCCATAACATTTAAATTAACAATATTATTTAAAGTAAAGGATGATGTGGTTTTTCTGAAACTCCTTTTAAAGCCTATCTGTATTCTTTTGGCACCAGGTCACAATTCAAACATTCTTGCTCTGGCTGAAATGATTATATAAATTAAACTGAAAACTAGCACACTGAAACAGGCTAATAGCCTTCCACTGTAAGGCAGACTGTCCAGGTGACCCAGGACATCTTTTAAGATGATCATCTAAATCAGGAATTAGTAAACTTTTTCTGAAAAGGACCTGATAGTAAATATTTTAAGCTTTGAGAGCCAGACAGTCTATCACAACTACTCAATTCCTGCCATTGTATCACAAAATTGACTATAGACGCAATCACAATGTTCATTGGTCATGGGGATGGTAGTACAGCATGGAGAATATAGCCAATGATTCTGGAACATCTTCGTGTGGTGACAGATAGTAACTGCACTAGTGGGGTTGAGGATTTAATAATATGGGTAACTATTGAACCACTGTGTTGTATACTTGAAACCAACATAAGACTGTATATCAATGATACTTTAGTAAAAAAAAATTGACCATAGACAGCATGTAAGTAAATGGGCTTGGCTATGTTCTAATAAAACTTTGTTTACAAAAATGGGTGGAGGATGGGATTTGGCCACAAGATACGGGGTTTGCCAACCCCTGATCTAAATGAAAACACAGGGCTAAAAATTCTTGAGGACACCTTTGCAGGCCTCCATCTGAAAAACAATCTATACCCCACATTTCTGAGAGATTCAGTGAAAATGGTATGTGTATGTATTTTAAATTACATTTTCAAAAATTACACGAGTAAAACATTATTTTGACAAATGAAACAATTCAGAGATACATAAAGAAAACGTTCTTAATCTTTCCTCTACTTCCTCCATTCTCACCATCCTCAGATAAACAATATTGATGGCTTAGTTCATAAGGAACAGTTTTCTTCATGGTTGGACATTATCTATAAAAACATATAGGTTGCCCCTCTACTCCACTCATTGATGGGTCTCTTTTATACATGGTTCTCAGAATTAAAAAAAAAAAAACCCCAACTAGATGTCATCTGTTCATCCAAGCCAATAGACATAGATCTGTTTTTTCCCTTCAATTTTTATTGTGAAAAGGTGAAATACTAGTAATGAACAACTGTATAACCTTCATTTAGATCCAGTCATTGTTAATATTTCCTGTATTTGTGCTGCTGCTCCCTGCTCACCCCACTTGTCACACTGAGCCATGTAAAGTTGCCAATATTCCACTGTTTTTGACCTACAAAAACGACAGTTTGATACAGTGTAACCTAATATTTATTTTTTCCTGAATCATTCGAGACAGAGTAAATTGGACAGTATGACTCTTTACCTATAAATACTTCAGCCTGCATTTTCTAAAAAAATAAGTACCTTCTTAAAATACCCACAAGACCATCATCATACCTTAGAAAATCAATTGCCTTGTATCTTATATGCAGTTGATATTAAAATTTCCCCAGTTGTGCCTAAAATATCATTACAGCTAATTTTTACAATACTGATCCAATCAAAGTCCACACATGGCAACTAGTTTTGTGCCTCTTGAGTCTTTCAATTTAGAACAGTTCCCTACTTTTTCTTAATCTTGACCTTTGGAAGAGACCAGATCACTTGTTTTGCAGAATATCCCACGTTCTGTATTTGTCTGATTATTTCCTCAGGATGTTCTTTAACTTGTTCCTCTTATTTTCTCTGTTTCCTGGAATTTGGCAATGACTTTAAGTAGGAAAAAAAGCTCCTCATTTTTGGCAAGGAACAGTTTGTAGATGATCCTGCATACCTCTGTTGTGTGACATCCGACTGTCCCACTCTCAGTAATTTGATAACTTGGTCAAGGTAGTGACCGCCGAGTCTCTCCATTGTAAAGGTGTGCATCTTCCTTAGCGTCCTTTTAAAATAAGTGTAGTGTTTCATAGTACAGCCTGGTTACGTGGACAAATAAGCTGCAGTTTATTCAAGCATTACTTTGTTGGTGGGGATTCCATTTATTTCCATTCTTTTGCCATTGAAATGCCTCAGTGACCATTCTTGCATGGAAGTATTCTTAAGTATTGGTGCTTTTATTTCTGAGGATTAAATTCCCCAGTGTGGATCGAGACGCCTGTGTATTTTTACGTTTGATATTTTATTTATTTGACATTGAATTATTGACATTTATTTGACATGACAGACTTTCCAAACAATTTATAACCTATTTCCACCAACAATATATGAGAGTGCCTGTTTCTCCAGTTCTCCAACATCACTGGTTATCATTGTCTTTTAATATCCATCCCCCCAAATCTGGTAGGTAAACACCGGTATTTTATTTTGCATTTCTGTGGCTACTAATGAGGCTGTGCGACCTATTACAGAATATTTGGTTATTTAGATTTCCTCTTATATTCCTATTCTTTGCCTGTTTCTCCCAGTATTTCACCTTATGGTCTCTTTTGCTATATAAAAAGTTAAGGTTTGAAATATGTAATTAGGTATGTCTATCTTTTCCATTATGGTTTCCATTAAGTGCCTTCCGAAATAATGTCCACAGACCAAGGGCTGGGGACATCAGAGTGTGGACGCAAAACTATTATAAACTGTCTTTTATTATTCTTCTGGTTTGTATTTATTACATGGTCTGAGGTAAAGGTCTAGTTTTGCTTCCTTTTGGATAGTTAGCAACTACATCTGCATCGTATATTAAACAATCCATCCTTTTGACAAAAATTTGAAATTTTACCTTTGTGGAACTTGAGATGTGTGGAAATTCCACCTTTGCAGAATTATTGCTCATGTGGTAAGTTCTTTTGTATGTTTGGATCTATTTCTGAATTCTTCATTCTGCTCCACTGACCTATGTATCTATTCCTATATTAATACCAGACTATTTTTATTTTAGTATTTTACAGTAATTTTTAATATTGCATAAGATAATAAGCCTTCACTATTTTTTCCCCTTAAAAATATGGCACTCAGTCTGCAGCCATTTATTCTTCCATGTGAACTTTCAAATCATTTTCCTCTATACCCAACCTAGTCCCTTAGGATTCTGGTTGGGATTGTATTACATGTATACACAAATGTTTATAAAAATGAGTATATACTTTAGTATATATTATATGTATATATAATAATTTAGGAAGGATTAGCACATTAGCGATAAGCCATATGACATTGAAATGATAGCCAGAGAGACTTGATCTTGGTGAATTTCTTGCCAAAAGTACTCTTCTCACCAGTGATGCCCAATACTGACAGAAATTTAATTTTATTCCAAAAGACAAAATTTTTTAAATTTGGATGTCATTGGAGCACAGTTTTCTTTCGAATTGTAAAGGTAAAGTGTTTTTCTGCATGCTGTGGGAATAAAAGTGTATCGTGTATTCCTGTAATGTGTCAGTAATGTATTCCCAGTTGTGCTTGAAAACTTGTCTAGATACTATTAGTGTCTTAGTAAATCCATTCCGTCTGTCACACTATAATGTATCCTGTCTGTGTTGCCCTCAACATACAAATATTCATTTTTTCACTTCACGTGGTCAGATGCCATCCCAGTGAACTCTGCAGGTGTCTCAGATGCTTCCCGTGCCATTTGGTGTGTGGCCTGGAATCACCTTCCCAGCTCACACACCCAGTTGCTCACCGATCAAGGGCTGGGGACATCAGAGTGTGGACACAGGACCCTCTTAGGAAGCCAGGATTTCTGTCATCACCAGCAGGGTTTTTCTGGCTGCAGCTTTCCAATTCCAGCTGCTTGACCATCAGGGCTCTTGACCTTGAATAAAGCACTTAGGAACCTCAGGAATTTAGCGAGGGTGGGTTTGTTAGAGAGTGATATAAACGTTCTATTTGTAAGAGATGTAGTAGCCAATATGGGGGAAAGCCAAGAACTCTGGGCCCGTAGTACGTGGATCTGAATCTCAGCTCCACCTTTCCCTTGGCAGTGCCAGCTTGGGTGTGTGACTTAAACCGGTCAGTGCCTCAGTTTTCTCATCTGCAAAGTGGAGGTTACAATGGTACTAAAACCAAAGGGCTATTGTCAAGAGTAAATGACCTGATATGTCATGTATTTGAAATTGTGCCTGGCACACGACTATTCTTCAACTGTTTGCTGTATTATTATTATTAATTCCTTGAAGGAGAAATTGGATACAAAGGCTGGAGTTATAGGGGAGAGGGTAAGAAGGAGGCAAGGTGTGAAGGTCTCATGTAGGTACAGAGCTTTAGAATAGGCTTCAGTTCTAGGAAAGAGCTAGGGTGCAAGGCAAGAAATTGAGATAGAAGTACCTTTGTATGGGTCACTCTGCAGGGATTAGGGAAGAACTACAATGCCCAGGGCTGGGTGTGTCCCATTGTTACCATCCTCACTCTAGATCTTGGGTCAATAAGCAATTCCAGACCTTCCCTGCTGAGAATCTTGATGACCCCAATATACCTCTAACCCCAGCCCGTATTGGCAGAGTTACTGGCTGAGTTACTCAAAGCGGAGGGCATCCGTGGGCTGACCTACATGTTGTATGGTGGGATGTAAATCAGTGTCTTTCCTTCTTTCTCTTCCTCTTCTCCCTTTTTTTAAATGGAAAATTTCAAGCACATCTAAAAGTAAAGAAACTAGCATAATACATTTTTGTGAACCCATCACTTAGCTTCAACAGTTATCCACCTTTGTTTCGCTTTTACTCTCCTTCACTTTCCCACCCTGAATATTTTGAAGCAAATCACAGAAATCACTATGTCTGCATCTCTGAATGATGTGAACCCTTTTTTTTATTGTGGTAAAATATATATAACATAAAATTTACCATTTTAATCATTTTTAAGCTTGGAGTTCAGTGGCTCGTCACGCAACCATCACCACTATCCTCCAGAACTTTTTTATGAACCCCAACAGATACTGTCCCCATTAAACACTAAGTCCCTATTCCCCCCTCCCCAACCCTGGCAGCCATCCTTCTACTTTATGTCTTTATGAATTTGACTATTCTACACACCTCATGTAAGTGGAACCATAGAATATTTATCCTTTTATATTTGTATTATTTAGCATAATGCCCTCAAGTTTCATCCATGTTGTAATATGGGTCAGAACTTTATTCCTTTTTACAGCTGAATAATATCCCATTGTATGCATGTACCACAAAGATTCTTTTTAAAGCAAAACCATACTACTATAATAATGCCCACAAAACAGTAATTTCTTAAAAGCATTAAATTTTGAGTGTCTAAATATCTCCACTTGTGCCATAAACATCTTTTTTTAACAGTCTGATTGTTTGAAACAGGATATAAGTACAATCCATTCTTTGCAATTTGTTGATATGTCTTCTATTTCTCTTTTAATCCACAAATCCTTTTATTTTTCTAAATTTCTAATTTATCTGTTGAAGAATCTACATTGTTTGAACTATAGAAGTTTTCAAAGTCTAGATTTTACCAATTGCATCCCCACAGTGCCACTTAACACTTTCCTATGTCCCCTGTAGTTCCTGTAAATTGGTAAATTGGTAGTTAGATATATAGAAGCTTGCTCAGATTCACGTTAGATTCTTTGGCAAGAATATTTCATAAGTAGGGCTGTACACAAGAGGAGCATAATATCTGGTGGTTTCTCTTTCTGTGATGTTAGCAGCGGTTAATGTTCATTGTTTAGATCCATTAATTCACTAGGGGATATTCAAAGTCTGTCATTCCTTCTTTGTTAGCTGAAATACTTCTACAAAGAGAAACTCCCTCATTCACTATTTGGTTACACCAAGGTAGACTTTATAAAGGAAGGCAAAATAAATGCTTGTTTATTTTGCTTTATTTACCAGTTTTCATAATATGAATTTGTTCCCTTGCATTTTACAGAGGTGATCAAGGGGAGTTACATTTTTTTTCTTTTTTGAGTAATTTCATGAACTCATGGATTTTCAAATATTTGATGGATTTAAACTATTGTTATTGATTGTGAAATGACCCCTTCTTTAGTCAGCAGGAGACTCTTCAAGTTGGCCCCCTAGTTCTTTTGACACACCAGAATTATTATAGTTTCCTTGCTTCCTGATATAAAAAGAGGACGCAGGCTCCTCTTATATGTTCCCTGAACCTGCTGTTTTTCCAAAAAGTCCTTGTTCCTTTTAGTGGGAAATGGCATTTAAAGATCACAGTCTGGGTTCTGGGGTGCTTATTATTACTGGGCAGGTCCTTCTTATTTAATAAAACATTCTTCTTTCCAATGACAAAGGTAACGCATATTCATTATATAAAATTTGGAAGATGCAAAAAATAACATAGAGACCATCACTATCTATATCTTGATGTACCAGGTATGCCCAAATATAAGTGAGGTTTTCTCTCAAAATTATCTCTTAAAATAACTCTTCATTATGGGATAACCTCTGTTTGGGGAAGACATATCAGTCTGAAATGACCTTAACTACTGATTGTTTTGGTGCTTATAGAAGTCCACTGATAGAATTAGAGGTAAAGAAATTTCAGCACAGATTTAGTAATTAGGTCTGGATACATGACTTCAAATTAGCAAACATTGGATGTTTCTTATTTTCTTTTTGGTAGAAAGCATAAGTATGCACTTACAAGGTGAATAAAAAAATTCAACATCCCCATGTTATAGAGATGGACACTTTCATTTGGGATGAAATTTCCAGTGAGAATATCATATAAAGATTCAAATAGTTATGCATCTCAAACAGAATGGATTTGATGGAGATGAGGCCTCCAGAAGTGTGGTCTTTGAACTTATTTACTTTTCAAGCCTCAAAAGGAATTTTGAAAAACAGTACACTTTCTCATAATTTAAAGATGACATTTGAAATATTTAATCATAAGTGTAAATGGTTACAAAGGATGTAATTCTAGTATATTGTATATACTGACATTTTAGAATAAAAGTATATCATTCCTTTAAATGCATTTAATGAAATCCAAGTTCCATAGTGATTTTATAATTCCATCTTCCACTAAAAAAACTTCAAAAGTTTACTTTGTTTACACATTCACTATGAACTAACAATTACATTCAATTTCCTCTACAGAATTTTATCCTAATGTAACACATTTTATGCATGAAAGTATTATATTGACCTCTCTATCATATTTCTTGGAAACAAATTGTATATTTGTATGCATGTGTGTGTGTGTGTGTGTGTGTGTGTGTGTGTGTGTGTGTGTGTATTTGAAGTGTTAAAAAATGTTTTTCCATGACCATTAGGCATTATGTTAGCAAATTGATTCCAGATAGAGCTATACAGTTGATCAAACTACAGATATTTGATGCATTTTGGTAAATGCTTATCAAACTTAAGGAATTACATTGGAAAATAATTTGTCAGTGAGGTAGATGAGACTTTTTCTCCTGTTTTATGTGTTAAAGAACTATTTATTGGAAGAATGGGACAGGGTTTGGCATCAATTCTATTACTAGTTTTCACTTTTTATGGATGTAAGCTTTGAGAAAACTTGTTCATATAAATAAAAAGTTGGGGATGGAAAGAATTTTTGTTTATAGCCATGCCACTTAGTTCTTTGTTTTTTCTCCTAGTCAAATACCAAAAAGTTCATGGCAATTTATCATCAGAAAAATTTTTCGATCCTCTATTAGCTGACACCTCAATTTGGTCCTCCTTCAATTTTGTTGAAAGCAAAGGCTTGAAAACCACTGCACTTGCAAAAGAACTTGTTACCTAGCCATGAATGTCTTCCACCTTCTCAACACCGATACCAGTACTGTATTTGGAATTGTCCCTTTCCTTGGCACCATAGAGGTTTTTACACCTTGGAACAACATACCATAGTAAATTTAGAAATAGGAAATTGTGAGAGAGGAAGTAGAAAGGGAGAACCTGCTCCTCTATCATAGACTTGCTTTCAGGAGGTCAGTTTTAGGAGAGTATATAAATTGGAGGATCTGGAAACTGATTCTTTTAAAACTATCTGTCACCATGTGCCACTTGAAAAGCCTTTAGTGTACTCCTGGGAGTATGCATAACCCAGTTTGAAGATTTATGTTCTGGAATTTAGTCTATATTCTAGAATCTCACTGTGAGAAGACTAAAAACATGGTTCTGGTGGTCACAAGCATGTTAAGAATGTGAGTAAAATTTATACAAGATGGGGGAAAAAGCAGTATTTTAAAATTATTTTTATTACATGTGATATAAAATATGTATGTATAATTAAGTAAATCAAATCATGTAAGTAGATATTTGGCTATTTCATCTACATCCATATAGGCTTATATATATATAAATTTGACAAAATCATTTTTGGGGGCAAGTTTCACATTGTGAAATAGGTGGATTGCTTCCTATTTGAGCATATATAGTATATAGCTCAGATATTTTATGTATATATTCAGGTATAATAAATTAGGACCATTCAATACTTTTTGTTTTATATATGATATATTTTTAAATGTCCAAAGTTTTAAACCTTTTATTATGGAAAAATGTAGATGTCTATTAGAGAGCGTAGTATAATGAACCCTCATGTACCTGTCAGCTAGGTTCAACAGTGATCAACTCATTGCCAATCTTTTTATCAATATACCACACCTGAATTACTTTAAATTAAATCTGAGGCATCATACCATTTTTTCGATAAACATTTAAGTGTAAATCTGAAAGAAAAAGGACTCTTAAATGAGTATAACCATAGTACCATTATTGTACCTATAAATAATAATTTCTTCATATTATCAAATATCTAGATCAGTGTCAAGTTACCATATTTGTCTCATAAAATTTTTATGACCGTTTATTGAAATCAGGATCTAAGTCTATATATTGTGATTATGTCTCTTGCATCTCTTTTTAAATTAAAGTATCATTGATATACAATCTTATATTGGTTTCAAATGTATAACACAATGGTTCAACTGTTGCTCATATTATTAAATCCTCACCCCCTCTAGTGCAGTTACTATCTATCAACGTAGAAAGATGTTACAAAATCATTGACTATATTCTCCATGCTGTATACTACCATACCCGTGACCAACTTATATTGTGATTGTGAATTATTGTGCCTATTTATCCCCCTCACCTTTCCCCTGCACCTGCCCCAATCCCTCACCTTTGGTAGCCACTAATCACTTCTCAGTGTCTATGAGTCTACTGCTGTTTTGTTCCTTCTGTTTTGCTTTGTCTTTATACTCCACAAATATGTGAAATCATATGGTATTTGTCTTTCTCCACCTGGCTTATTTCACTGAGCATAATACCCTCTAGCTCCATCCATATTGTTGTAGATGGCAGAATTTCTTTTCTTTTTGTGGCTGAATAATATTCCATTGTGTATGTGTCTCTTGCATCTCTTTTAATCAGTAAGCTCCTCTGCTATGTCTTTTTTTCTTTGCAGTTCGTTTGCTGAAGGAACTGAGTCAATTGTCTTACAGCATTTTCCGTAGTCTTGACTTTGCTGAATGCTTGCTTATGGTGTCATTAACATACTATCTGTCCCTTGCTGTACCTATAAATTGGGTGATTGAGAGACTTCATCAGATTCAGATTAAAAATTTTGGGGGGCCAAAGTATTTTAAGAGGCATGTAATATTTTATTGCTTTAAAATTTTTTTGCTGCTTTATTGTGGTTAACTGACATGTAGTGAACTGTACATATTTAAAATATATACTTTTTGATAAGTTTTGGCAAATACATACACTGTGAAACAATTATTACAGTCAAGATTAATGAACGTAAGCATCACTAAAAGACCCTTTCACACCAGGGATGGGGGTGGGGAGAAGTAATAGACGTAAACAGGAGGGAAACTTGGTCTTGCTGTGCACTCTGTTGGAGTGGGACTTCATGATCCTGTAGTTTTCAGGTATTTTTAGTAATTAAATGATTTTTTTAAATGAAATCTTACACAGAACTCTAATACATAATAGGGAAGATGACAGACAGGTATTTTATTTTATTTTTTATTTTTTTGTAGCACACAATCCTATTTTTAATAAAACACACAGATACACACACAGGCGTTTTTCTTCACAAATAAAAGGTTTAGAGCAGAAGTCAAAATACTGAGTTTGGTCCTAGGCATCTGAATTTTAATAATTTCTTTGGTAAACTCATCAGCATACTCTCATTTTGGAAAAAGCTATCTAGAAGGGTAGACATCAAGAAGTTAATATTTTTCATTTAACTAGCTTATCGTGATGGGTTTTTTTCCTCATCTCTTTGAATATCTGCATTTTCTATTTTTTCTACAATGAACATGTGTCATGTCAGTTAACATTTGTTTGTAATTACAAAAAGTAGGGCTAAAGAACCCTGTATCAGCAGAGCTGTGGCTAGGCTGTCAGTGGACACACCATGAGCAGTGTTTCCCTGTCCCCCTTCCCTTTCCCAGCCAGGCTTGTCTTATGTCCCCACTGTGTCCAAGCCCAGCAGAGTCCAGTACCCCTGGGGATGTGAATGGACCTGAAGTCTGCCAAGCGGAGAAGCACTTGCTCCTCTAGTTTCTCCTCTGTTTGAGAGGGCAGGCTAAAACTGAGCCCAATTCTGTGCCCTGTTTCCTCTTTAGGAAACTAGCTGAGGGCTTACAGACAGGAGAAACAGCCGGAGGGGAAGCCGAGACCCAGAGGGAGGGAAAGAATTTTCCCAGGCACACAGCAGACTGTGACAGAATTGGGAACAAAGCAGGGTTGCTAGCTCCTGGGCCATGCCCTCCCAGTGCTGGAAGGAGAGAAACTGCAAGAGCAAGTGTGCACACGAGCCAGAAGAATAGTGAGAGAGGATGCATTTCCATGGGGCAGAAGAACATGGTGGTCAAAAAGCAGGTCTGCCACCGCTGTGCTGTGTGACCCTGGGCTAGTCGCTTCACCTCTCTGAGCCTTAGGTTGCTCAACATAAAATGGAGATAATAATAACACCTGCCTTATAGTGCTGGTGTAAGGAGTCAGTAAGAGCCTGCTTATAACTAACTTAGCAAAAGGCCTGACACAGAAAGGGCAAGTGAGTGGCAGAAAGGATATTCAGATCATCAGCCACAAATGATATATGTGAGTAAGGTATGAAGGTGGGGGCAGAACGCAGTGGGAGGGGAAGGGAGAGGTGTGTCCTGGTTATCTTGGGGTGAGCAAAAGCAATAAAGAGACCTGGCTAAATATGTTCCTTTGTTCACTCATTCATTCAATAAGCACTTCCTAAGGCCAGTTCTAGGCCAGACCCCATGCTGGGCCCTGAAATCCAGATTTGAGCAATGGAAGTTCCCACTGGGTTAGTAAAGGGGAATTAGGGATGGCTGGGGCCAGTCTCTCATCTGAAAGTTGCTGCCTCAGTGGCCTCCAAACTATCTCTTGGGGCTTCTGCTGAAATGGGCCCCCACCATACTTCAGTTGTCTGTGTGTGCATGTGAGCACACACTGGAATAGTAAGCTTCTGTGCAGACCGGCTATGTTCGCCTTTGTGATTCACAGCACCACGTACTGGTGCTGACACTGGGGACACGCCATGCTCAGGTTTTTCTTCCTTTTCTAATAATGAAAAAAAAGGTTCAAAGCACCTAGCACAATGCCTAACACCTGGCAGGTACTTGAAAAATAGCAGCTGTTATTAGTATCATCAGCACACGCGATCACTCTTCATTCCCACAAAAACCTTAGTTTGCTGATGAGGAAAGTTGAGGCTGAAAAGGAGCGATGTGATTTGCACGCTGCCACATGGCCAGGATGGGACTCAAGCAGGGAGTATGCGACTCCACCTGCTGAGGTCTCCCTCCCAGGGGGCTAGGAGGAGGGGCATGAAGGTGTGTGTCTGAGGTGAAGAAGGGGGAAAGCCAGCCATGTGCGGGAGTGAGCAGACATGATGATGGGGGCAAGGATGAGCTGGCTGGGGCTGGGGCGAGGGGAGCCTTACGAGGGAGGCAGAGTGGAGCATACAGTCCCTGGATGATGGGTTTGGAGTCTGGCTGCTTCGAGGCTGAGGCAGGAGGTGGCCTGACTGACAGGTATTTTAATAGTATAAACTTATTTTATTGTTGTTAATATAATTAACATAAGTAATATAAAGTAATTAGTATAATAAAGTATTATCAATTTAATCATATTGAGCTCTTGATATACTAAAATATTATTAATAGATTTATGCTTATCTTTATACGTATAGAAGTTGTAGTCTCACGTCAGTATCAGTAGCCAATTTACTTATTTAAAAATTAAATAAAACGTACCATCTTAATCACTGAAGTATGTGGTTCAGTAGTGTTAAGTACATTCACGCTGCTGTGCGATCAGTCTCTGGAACTCTGGAACTCTTTTCATTTTACAAAACTGAAACTCTGCCCATTAAACAATAACTCTTCACTCTCCCATCTCCCCTCCCCACTTCCCCGCCTCATATAAGTGGTATCATACAGTATTTATCTTTCTGTGACTGGCTTATTCACAACATAATGTCTTCAGGGTTCAGCTGTGTTGTAGCATGTGTCAGAATATCCTTTTTTAAGGCCCAATAATATTCCATTGTATGTATCTTTTTGTTTGTCCATTCATACCACATTTTGTTTGTCTGTTCACCCCTTGATGGACACTTGGGTTGCTTCCCCTTTTTGGCTATTGTGAATAATGCTGCAATGCACATCAGTGTACAAATATTTCTTTGTGACCCTGCTTCCAGTGGCCATTAGCTTTTGTCTTTTGCTTTGGCTATTTAGTATAAAAAAGTCTTAACTCATAAATGGTTGCAAATGGTAATAGTTTGTAATAGCTGATCATACTTTTATGACTCATCTGAATGCCAACCCATTTAGGATCATATAAGAGGAATTATGAGACATTTTTGTCCACAAGTTAATCATTAGCAACACCTAAAAAGCTCTTCTCTTTTTTCAACCAGTAAGTGTGCCATTTGGAAAGTCAGAGTTTCTAGCCAATTAAAACCTGTACCTATGACACAGTTTGTGATGCCATTTAAAGGAATCTTTGACCTTTCACTCTTCTTTTTTTGTGAGGTATTCTTTCAAACTTCCAAAACAAGTATATTTTTTTCTTTTTGAGGACTCCATACTTTGTTTCAGTTTCAATTCTGACATTTATTTTCAGTTTTTAAACTTGGTAACAGTATAACACTGTATTGTTAAACTGATTGCTTGAGATATTAAACATCCACTCAACTAGTACTTATGGGCTGTCCATGCCAGATCCACAATTCACAAATGATGAAAAAACAAGATATGACTGTTGGCTTCATGGAACTCCCAGTTTAGTAAGGGCAATGAGTAATAAATAAGTGTGCCAACAACCAGATACGTAATGACAAATAATGGGTTTTCATGAGGTAAAAGAACAGTGTACTGTGAGACAGAATACTAAGGGTGACTTTTAGCTTGGGTGGATAAGGAAGGCCTCTCTGAGGAGGTGGCATTTAGGATGAGCCCTGATGACAGGAAAGAACCTGCCATTTAATAATTTGGAAAAATTATTCCAGACAATTCCAAACAGTGGGAACATCATAGATAGTTGTCCTAAGGCATGAAAGAGCTTGGTATGTTTGAAAATCTGAAAGACTGATGGTTGAAGCATATTCAGTGTATTAGTTTCTTATTGCTGCTGTAACAAATGACCACAAATGTATTATCTTACAGTTCTAGAGGTCAGAAGTCTGACATGAGTCCTGTGGGTCTAAAATGGGATGTCAGTAGGACTGAATCCCTTGTGCAGGCTGTAAGGCATTATCAGGCTCCTTGCCTTTTCTACCTCCTAGAGGCCGCCTGCTTTCCTTTTCTCATGACCCCTTTCTGTATCTTCAAAGTGCATCTCTGAAATCTCTGATCTATCATCTTTTCTCCTCCTCTGACTGTGGTCCTCCCACCTCTCTCTTAAAAGACCCTTGTGATTGCATTGGGGCCTAGCTGCATAATCCAGGATCATCTCCCATCTCAAGATCCCTAACTTAATCACATCTGTGCAGTGTCTTTTGCCAGGTAAGGTAGCATTGACAGGTTCTAGAGAAATTTGGGAGGTCAATTATTCTGCCTACTACATTCAGGGAGTAGAGAAATAAGAAAGAAAGCTATGGAAGTGGTGGGGACTTCATAATAGGGGGATATGTGGTAATCACAATGTTGCTCATGTGAAACCTGAGCATAAGATTGTATATCAATGATACCTTAATAAAAAAAAAGAAAGCTATATAAGTGAGTGTATTATGTTCTACTTCAGGGACATTTTAGTGGAGTTTGTATTATTAGGATTTAATATAAGCCATTGTTTTTAATATAAGAAAAAAGACCCCACAATATTGTGGCTTAAGCAAGTTAGAAGTTTCTCTTTTCATGTAATGATCCAGAGGAAGGCAATCCAGGGCTGGGAGGGTGGCTGTGCTCCACAAAGTCATTCAGAGCTTTAGACACATTCTGTCTTGTTGCTTTGCCAGCCTCAGCATGTGGCTTCCCTGTCATGGTTTAAGACGGTTATAAATCCTCACTCCATCCAGTGGGACCCAGAAGAAGCACATAACATTTTCACTCATATCCCAATTGCCAGATTTTGTCATATGGTCACACCTGGCTACAAGGGAGGCTGGGAAATGTAGTCATTGGTTAAGTGGCCATGGGTCCAGTTAAAACTTAGGTGTCCCATTATTAAAGGAAGGAGGGGAAAATAGAATTCTGTCTCTGCAGCAGATTCCTTCATAAAAATACACTGATGTCTTATTTGAAAAATTGGTACCCTCACCTTGCCTTGAAACAACTATTGGCCTTCAATACAAAAAAGGAAATTCATACTTGCTGCCCATATAATTACAAACATCTCTGAAAAGTCTGCAATTTAAAGTCTGCC
>JAVSCE010017328.1:0-25997 GCA_032199065.1 Smutsia gigantea | reverse complement strand
AGGTGGAATCCTTCTTGCCTTTTACTGTGTTATGGCTGGGCTTGCAG
The DNA here is from genome assembly GCA_032199065.1 of Smutsia gigantea. Lineage (NCBI taxonomy): Eukaryota > Metazoa > Chordata > Mammalia > Pholidota > Manidae > Smutsia > Smutsia gigantea. The sequence continues at coordinate 25,950 of JAVSCE010017328.1, read as the reverse complement.
GCTAAATTAGTTTGCCCAGTTTGCAAAATCACTTCATCAGATCTGAAGGAGGAAAGACAGCACATAGGCCTCAGCCTTTTAGCATGTTAAAAGTGAATCTTACACATGATTATAAATGATTAGCATAAAATAAACGTGTTACTCTTCTCTATCTGGGGTATGTTAACGGATCTCACTGAAGAATGACTCTAGAGCTGAATGTTTAACACAGAGTTTTAGTAGGGGGTTTCCCTGCATGGAAGTTACATTGCTCTGACTGCAAATATCCTGCCTTGCTTTTTCCAGAGGCCCTCACCCTACTCTCACTACACCCACGGTCCCTGTCTCATACCTACCTAAGGGTATATTTAAGGCTCTCCATGTGTGTATATATGTATGTGTTTTTTTTTAAAGTGGGTATGTGGTCGAGACGTAAAATGTGTTTCTTACTGTGACTGCCAGACAAAAAAGTGAAAGCCGCTGCAGAGAGCAACTTACCCACCATGCAAAATAGGCTTTCTGTTCCTCCCATCCTACAGAGGAGGAAAGAGCCACCCCCAGTTCTGCCAGCACCCAGCAACATCCAGTACGAGAACAATACTGGGTTTGAGCAAAAGGAGCAGGAAAGAAGCAGAAAAGATGGAAAGGTCCTTCAAGACTGTCTGCCAAGGTTTACCTGTACCTTTCAGGACTGCTCTTTGGCTCCTGGAGAATGGTGCTGGGGAGAACAGGACAGCACAGCCATAGAATCAGCCCAACACCGCCAAAAGGCACTCCAGGAACGACATTCTGCCCCTAGAAGTGACATGGGCTGTCCCTTAGCACAGCACAACCTTCCCCAGGGGGTGCAACTGTCTCGAGTCAGTGCTGCCCCATGTGTCCCAGGCACTTCGGTGATCATCTGACCTGCTGGTCCCCCAGTGAAGCCGAGGTCCTCCTCCGCCCACTTTCCATGTGACTTTCCCAAACCTTCTGGTTTCTGAGCCACAAGACTGGATGCTGCTGGAGGCAGGTAGTGGAGGGAAGAAGGATGCACTTTTAATTAGTAGGAGCTGGTTCTAGACAAAGGGAGCCGGATCCCAGGGTGGTCTGCAGTTCCCAGAGACCTCCATGAGCCCACAGGTTCCTGGGTGTGCAGCTGGGTGGCTCCCTGAGGACATTAGCCTTGGTGCCAGTGCCCAGGCAGGGCAAAGGCTAAAAATATATGCAGTGCACAGGTCCAGGAGCAATTGCCCTGCCATTTGTTCCTTGGAGTCCTGCCTGAAATGGAAGACACTCGTGCAAGGTCTGTGGTGGGATGGAGATCTGACCCAGGAGCCCGCTGGTGATGGTGGTTTCTCAGGTGGGGCACGCCCATGCAGCACATCCACCCTAAACAGCCCTTCATAGTGCCCACCCACTCAGTAATCACCAAGCCTTATGCTGACCCAAGGGGTGTAGAGAGATGAGCTGAGAAGTTGGGAAACCTCGTGTATTGCCAGTGGGTTTCAGCCCTGGGCAAGTTCACTATGGCTTCAATGTGACCAAAGAAATAACAGTAGAACATTCTTGGGGTGTGTGGGGAAGTGGGGGCTCCTATGGCCAGGATCCATAGGAACTTAAACCACCTGATGATGTAACTGGCCTGTTGCTAGGCTACAGCTTCCACACCTTTAGCAATAAGCTATTATTGCGCTATATAGAGAGCTCTGCTCAGTGTTCTGGGCGGAGGCAGAGATGCTAGTGCTCGACCTACCGCCAGGAGAACAAGCCGGGTAATAAACCCTTTCACCCCAAAGGACGTTTTGCTGTCAATTTCTTTGGTCACGTTGAATCCATAGCGAACTTGCCTGGGGCTGAAACCCATTGACAAGACAGGGTGAAAGGGTTATACCTAACTTTATTTCCATGGGGGCAGGTCAATCACTAGAATCCTGTCCACTCAGAGCAAGTCTGCATGCAGCAAGCTGGTCTCTGCCTCTGGGCCTCTCTACCTGCCTCAGCCATCTCAGTCTTTGTGCCCAGTGCTGCCACCACTCCAGTCTTGTCTCTGCTCTCTTGCAGCCATGCCATCGTGTCGCCCAGAGTATTAGGCGGAGCTCTTTATGTGAAGTCAATAATGTATTACCCACACGTGTGTAGTGAGCCAGCCAACCAGGGCCAGGTGAGAAACCTGGCCATAGGAACCTTCACTTTATCCATGCCTGGACAGCTCGAATTCACTGCCTGTTTCTCCATTTGCCAGATGGAGATTATAGCTGCCCTGCGCATCTCACTAGTGGTGTTGAGGAGCCCAGAAGAAAATGCCAGTGAAGGGCTTTAGATGGGCCAGGGCCCATGTGTGTGCAGAGGACCAGAGGCAGCTGACACTTACTGAGCATCTACACGTGTGTAGAGGACAGGTCCCTAACAAGGGTGGGTGTGAACATGTAGATATGGGGTCCTGCCCTGGGCCCCAGCACCAGTCAGGCTGGGGTCACAAAGCCAGTGTCCTGCAGCAGATGAGGCGCATCGCCACAGAACGCCACTTTGTGGTTCTGACCTGCACCTGAGAAAGAATGATGGGCACCGCCATTGGTTTCCCAGGCATCACTGATCAGCAGGACCGAAACAGAACACGTGAGCTGATTCAGAGATGTTGATACTAGCAAGGTGGTCCGCAGATAGAGAAACACCTGCCAGAGGTGTGAGTGTGGGAACATGCTGGTGAGGTGAGGTCTCACCTGTCCCCTTCTCGCCCCGCCTGGCACAGGGGAGGGGCAGATGGCCACCCCTTTGGGAGAGCGAGGAGCCTGGAGAGAGCTGAGGGATTGCAGGGGGCTGGGTCAGAGCTGGCTTTGAAGGCCCACTAGCAGGTCTTCTGAGCAGGGAGAGGAGCTGGGAGGCCCAGGAGGGCATGTTCAGTGCGGTGCCTGCTCCTGGCCAGGGAGGGAAGAGAGGAGAGTGTGGCCGATGTGCACAGTCAGCTCTGCCTCATCTTCCCTGCTTTGTAGGAATCCTGTTGGAAGACATTTCCTCCTGCCCAGGGCCCTCAGGCTGTCTCTCCTGAGGCTCCCCTCCTTTTTTAACCCCTTCCTTCCTTTTCTATCTCCATCACCACCACCACCACCCCTGCAGCTAAGCCTTGTGCATGAAGGAAGGTGAGCTGTGGGAAGAGAAATAAGTTAGGCTCTAGACACACCTAGCAGCTCGGCCCTCCTTTCCAGGTCCAGCTGGTGGGAAAACTGAGCAGAGTTGGTGAGAATCTGGCAGACCCAGACATTAAACCCCAAGTGTCATGTTCTAGAAGCCTGGCCCTGAGTGCCCATCAGAAATGATGGGCAGCACTCAGAGATTCTGGGAGCAGAAAGTGGGCCACCAGAACTGGCCACTGGGCTCTTCTTCCCCCCACACAACCAAGGGCTTTCAGAGTTCTGGAACAGCTTGTAGGGGACACATTCCCAGGACCCTTAGCTTCCCGCCCTCCTTTCCCCCACCCAGGGCCAGTCTGGTCCTGCAGAACGGGCTGACGTCGGGGCCCCTGGGCCTCCCTAACTTCTCTGACCTCAGCTTGCTAATTTCAAAAACGGAGATCAGCTTCGCGTCACACGTGACAACGGAAGGTGTAGGCAAGCACCACGGGAGCCCACGTCCCATCCTGGGTCACCTGCCTCGAGAGGGACGTGTGCAGAACGCGTGAGGTGAGGGTGGTAGGGAAGGGAGCAGGGGACCAAGGGCAGCTCAGGGCATGGGGAGGGTTGAGGGGGCTGCGGGTCCCCTGCCCTAAGACCACCAACTGGGCCTCCTTCCCCGCCTCTCCCCTCTGCCTGGGGTTCCCTCACAGCCTCATTCAGGCGGAGGGGTGATGGGAGGGGCCAGCTTCACAGGCAGGGGCCTCTGATGCGGCTCCCCCACCCCAACCACCACAGGATTCGCAGGGACCAGGTAAATCAAACGGCTAAGCAAACTGCCCAGAGGTGGTCCAAGGGCGCCTCGCTTTCCTCCGCCCCACCCCCTCACTGTGCCTCCTTCCTCCCACACGGAATGACGCTGCTGGCAGGGCCACCTGGCTTCTCCTGGGGCAGGATGCTACCAGGGATGGTGATGGTGGAGGCCGGCAGCTCGGGGTGCTGCCCACCTGCCCGCCGACCCTAAGAGCTCTCCCAGCCCTGCCTTGGGGTGTAGCACAGTGGAGGCACCACCGTATTTTCATGGGGCTCAGCTGTCCAGAGGCCATGAGCCAGCGAGCCCTGGGCAGGGAGGGCAAAAGGCCAGGGTGAGGAAATGGGATGTGAGAAGTGGGGAGGGGGAACATAGGGACTGTGTATTCCCCGGCACACCTACCTGTGCCCCTGAGGTGGTTTTTATTTCTCAATTAAAGACAGTTCTAATGCCTCAATGGTGGTGCACATGTGTTCACCAGTAGACATGCCCTGGAACGTTTTCACAGCCCAACCGGAAACCCTTCACCCACTGGAGGAGGTTGGATTGTTGTGGCAGTGTGTGCCTGCATGGAAGATTCTGTGGCACCTTGCATGAGCAGACCTCGCTGCACAGACAGGGTGGTGAGAGAAATGACCTGGAGAACCAGCAGCCTGATCTCCTGCCCAGTCCTAGGCAGGCTGTCAGCTGTCGGGATGGTGGGTACCTGGGGCCCAAGGGCCGGAAGGGCTGGGAGGCTTGCGGGGCCAGCCACAGGCACTGCTTACACAGGTGCATTCCATTTGTGAGAATTCATCTAGCCGGCCACTCACAGCCTGACCACTTTGGTGCACATGTATGTTATACTTGGAAAGAAAAGTAACACCAACGGTCTTGTTCTGGGACCGTTCATCATGCCTTGTGCAGCCCCAGTGTCTGTCCAGCCATGCATCCTCCTGCCTGGCTCCCTCCCTGTCCTGAGAATTGTGAGGCTGCACCTTCAGAGCTTAGGAAACCAGTCTGGGCTGGGTGGCTGACCAGGGCCACACAGCCAGCAAGCAGCAGGGTGGGGGTGCTGTGGATAAAATGAAGGTTACTGTGGCCAGGATTCTCACCTGGCCCTGGTTGGCTAGCTCACTACACACGTGTGGGCAATGCGTCGTTATTGACTCTATATAATAAAGAGCCCTGCCCAATGTTCTGCGCAACATCGTGGCACGGCTGCAGGAGAGCAGAGCAGAGGCTGAAGTGGTGGCAGTGGCGAGGACAGAGGCAGAGACCGGCTTGCTGCATGCAGACTCGCTCTGAGTGAATGGGATTTTAGTGATTGACCTGCCACCATTGAAATAAAGTTGGGTATAACCCTTTCGCCCCAAGAATGTTCTACTGTCATTTCTTTGGTCACGTTGAATCCACAGTGAACTTACCCAGGGCTGAAACCCATTGGCAAGACAAGTGCCAATCCAAGCCTTGAACCGCTGACCTGGACACCTTGCCTCGCAGCACTCAACCCTGGGGGACAGAAACCAGATGCAGTCGCTGTGCTCCAGGCACCCGGCTGCTGGCTGGTACTGCTGGAACAGCTACTTTCTCTCTCATATTTTATGCACTCTATCCCAGGCAAAAGGTTCAGGATGTGTGGGGTGGGGGTGGTTTGCCGTGTGACCAAGGGGCCTACTGGGGAGCACCCTCGAATGTCGACTCGAAGTCAGCTCTGAGGCTGGGCACCTGTCCTTGCACCTGCCTGTGGTGCAGGAGCACCAGTGGGGCAGAACCACAGCCCCGAGAATGAAGTCACGAATAAAGAAGTGGTGACAGAGGCAAGGAGAGATGGTCCAGGACTCAAAGCCTGTGCTCCCCTGGCAGTGCTCCACAGGCCAGCCTGAGGGCCCCTTATCAGCGTGCTAAGACATTCACACTGCCCAGTAAAAGGCCGGCGTGTGCAGATGGAAAGTATTCTGCCAGAAACAACAAATGCTGGTGAGGGCGCGGAGAAATAGGAACCCTTGTACACTGTTGGTGGGAATGCAAATTGGTGCAACCGCTGTGGAAAGCAGTGTGGAGGTGCCTCAAAAAACTAGAAATAGAAATACCATTGGACCCAGTAATTCCACTCCTAGGGATTTACCCAAAGAAAGCAAAGACCCCTGTTTATCGCTGCACTGGTTGCAATAGCCAAGATATGGAAGCAACCTAAGTGTCCGTCAATAGATGAATGGATAAGGAAGATTTGGTACATATACACAATGGAATATTATTCCGCCATAAAAAGAAAACAAATCCACCATTTGCAACATGGATGGATCTAGAGGATATGCTCAGTGAAATAAACCAGGCAGAGAAGACAAATACCATATGATTTCACTTATTTGTGGAATATAAAAACCAAAGCAAAACAGAAGGAACAAAACAGCATTAGACTCATAGACACTGAGAAGTGACTGGTGGTTACCAAGGGGTAGGGGTTGACTGGGGGAGGGGGATAAAGGGGAACAATTTGCAATCACAGTATAAGCTGATGACGGGTGTTGCAGGAAGCACGAACAAGGAGTCGGGACACGGAGACGTTTGACAAGGAGCAGTTTATTAGCACTGGCACTGGCTCAGCGGAGTCATATCCAAGGGCTGAGCCCTGAGCGCAGCAGGGCTATGCCTTTTGTACATTCACTACAAGGGTAAGGAGAGTCAGCCCCCAGGAATGTTGCCGTGGGAGCTGTTGGTGTCCTACTGGTTCAGCCAGAATGCCAGTGATGTTTTAACTCATCTCAGTGAAGGTTACTGGATACCCTGTTGTAAACTAATGGGCCTACAAGGCCATGATCCACAAGCTGTTCCCTATCACTGGGTCCAGTGGGGGGTACATTGTTACATTGCTTCAAACTCAAGCACCCTGGTATTCCTCTATGCTCTTAAAGTCTTAAAGAAGCATTGTCCCTTTTCTAGGCTTGTTTTCCTACCACAGGGGGACTGTTGAACCACTGTGATGTATATTTGAAACCAACATAAGATTGTATATTAACAATAATTTAAAAAAATAACTAAAAAATAAATAGTAAAAAAAAAAGGCATTCTGCCAGACACGTGGGTGTTTTTAGTCATGTTGAGGTCCAGCTTTTTAATACCATAAACCTTCCCTGCCGCCCTGAACACAGAAGCTGGATTAACTTGCGGGTGGCAAGAGATGATGTGTGTCGGGAGCTGGTGCGCACCCACACGGGCACACAGGGACCCTGGGCAGCGCGTGGGCGGGGCTGGGAGAGGCTGCTCCAGGAGGTGCATGGCTGTGTCCAGCCTTCCCGGGAGGTCCCAGCAACTGGATGGGCAGAATGGCCCCTGAAACATTTCCCTCGGCTGGTCTGCTTCACAGAGACCACTGCAGACATGCAGAAATACATGTTTGTCTTTCCCAAGCACTGGAAAGTGAGAGCCACCTTGGCCTCGGGAGTCTTGCTGGCTTTGGGACAGACATGCATCCTGGAACCTCAAGGTGAGCACCCTGAGCTCTTTCCATCATGGGCTGGACTAGAATTGATGTCTTATTCATTCATTTAGAAAAAAACTTTATTGAGGTATCAATATCATCCCTAATTCTGGAACATTTTCATCGCCCCAGAAAACCTGTGCCCATTAGCACTGCCCACCCCCTTCTCCACTCAGACCTCAGCGACAGCTGTGGGCCTGCTGGTCCTGGACATGTCGCTGCAGAGGACTCCTACACTACGTGGGCTTTCGTGACTGGCTTCTTCACGTAGCAGATGTTTATACATATTTTCAGGGTCCTCCACACTGCAGTTTGTCGGCACTGCATTCCCTTCTGTGGCTGAACGATAGTTGGTGTGGATGCCGTGTGTTCATTAGTTGATGGAATTTGGGTTGTTCCCCCTTTTCAGCTGCTGTGAATACTGCTGTTATAAACATCTCTCTGCAAGGTTTTGTGTGTATGTGTGTATTTCTCCCGGGCATACACCTGGGAGTTGAATTGCCTGGCCATATGGAGACTCTGTTTAATGTCACAAGACACTGCCAGACCGTTTTCAAAGTGGCTGCATCACTGAATATCCCCACAGCAACGCGTGGTGCAATCCTGGCCGTGGCTTGACATCTAGGGACATGGTGTTTATGTCTCAGCGATGCTCGTCCTCCTCCAGGATGAGGGTCATTTCCCTGCTCAGAGGAGCGCCTCAGCACTGCCTGTCCTCTCTCCCTGTCGGCAGCTCCCCGAGGGGCGTGTTTCATTCTTAGTTGAGCAGGGCAGATGGAGGTTTCTTATGTGATAGGCATTGGGGGAGGACCGGAGACCCCCATCCCACGCGGGGAAAAGCTGCACTGGAGCTGCTGCGCACCCAGCCCACCTTTACCCTAGCTGGTCGTGTGATACAGGCGTGTGGTCCAGAAACCTCAGGTCTTACAACTCCCAAGTCTTCAGGCCTTTTGACTGCCCCTGCCTTCTAATTTCTGAGTAGAAAAACATCTTGCAGTGAGCAAAAAATATATAACAGCAGCTGAAATTCATAATTGTTGAATGAGTGCTGGGCATTGTGCTAAGCAGTTTACATGTGAGGTTGTCAGCCACACTCCAAAGTGGACTCTAGAATGATTCCATTTTAAAGACAGGAGACTGGGGCCGGGGGCAGCTGCAGACCCATGCCCATAGTCCCCGCAGAGCCAGGGTGCTGACCCAAGCTGGGGAAGCCTTGGGCTCCCCAGATATCTGTGAGTGAATAGAGAGAGCCCTTTCTGGCTGTCCTGCCTGTCATCACAAAGCCCAAGTGAGAGGGTCCTACCCAGATGCCGAGGTGAGTGGGAGGTGCAGACGGCTTAGGGGCAGCACCCATGGGGGGAAATGGAGGAAGTTAAGTGGGGTCTGGAGCTATTGGGCGCCACACAGACCTAAGTCCCTGCCCATCTTGAGGGAGCCCCAGAGGAAAGAATGTCCATGGGGCACTCCCACGCTGGGCAGAAACAGCCAGGCCCCCGCACCTGTGAGCTGCTCGGTCACTGGCTGGGGCCCCCCAGGAAGAGTGCCGCCTCGGCACAGTCTGAAGCAGACCCTAAGCTCCCCTGGCGGCAGGTGGGCAGCTCCACCACTCTCACTGTTAGCCCGAGAGTCCGCCTGGAAGGGACACCTGTGGCCACAGTCCACCCGTGGCTGCAGCTCCTCTCCCGCATGTGGAGCTCCTCCAGGGACCCCTCCTCACTTCCTTCGGGGAGACTGACGGGAAGGAGTGGGCGGGTGAGCTCAGCCCCCAGCTGCCACTTCCGCAGGTCTTAGGGGTCTGAGCCCTGGGCCTGCTCCTGCTCAGGCTGGGTAGTCGCACTGTCCATTTGCAATGACCATCACACAGGGGCACTGTGGCACCGGGAGGGCCCTGAGCCCCTCAGAATCCAATACCACAGGTACCCCCTCCCCATCTTGGCAGTATGTGGCGGCCGAGCCTTGCAGCTCCTCTGGGGGGGTTCAGCCCCTCTCCTCCAGTACTGGCCCAGCTATTCTGTGACTTAACTCTGGTTACAGGCCTGGAGAGGATGTAGGGACAGCTCCCCAGAGAGGCACCTCACGTCTTGTCAGGGGAGACTTCTCAGTCTCCCGTGGGGCTCAGGCTGGCTGTCATGGGGAGGTTGGGCCGTCCTGCAGGCTCACATGGCCCAGAGGTGTCTGAGGACCCTCGGGTCCCCACTCGCTGGAGGGCCCCAGGGCACCACCAGGCCCCGACTTGGGCATGGCATGTCTCAGCTGGGCACTCAGCCATCTTTGGGGTTCATTGGCAGTTCAGCACGCTGGCTCTCACACCTGGGGCTGAATCTGCACTTCATCTGCTCTCCCCTCGAGATGAGGGCTTCTCTGGAGGAGCAGCTGAGACTTCATTTCCAATCGTTTGCTCATTGTCCTGAGCTGTCGTTTTCTGTCTAGGTCAGTGAGCCCAGTTCACAGCTTCCATGTACAAATATGAGAATCAATTTGAATCCCATCACAGGCAGGCCACTAGCCCTGCAGCCCCACATGCAGCCTCCTCCGCCGGCTCCTTCTCCCAGTCCTCCTTGCTGAAGTCACTGACTACTGACAGATTTAGTGGCGCCCTAGGATTTTCTGTGCACAAGACAACATCATCTGCAGGGGCAGTGTTCCTTCCTTCCCAACCGATGTCTTCTGCTTCATTTTCCCACCTGCCTGCCCACCCCTCTCTTTACAGATGGGGCTCAGAGAAGCAAAGTGACTTGCTGGCTTGCAGAGCTGGGGTGCAGCTGAAACTGAAGGCCTGCCGAGTGGAACCCGGGCTGCCCCTGGCCCTTTCCACTCCACGGGCCCATGGCCTCTCACTGCCACGCCTCTACCTAGAGTCCTGCAGGAAAGTCCTGGTGTGGCCCTGGGGATGGGACAGCCCCAGGAAAGTCTGTAGGGACCCCCTTCCCTGCAGGAGGACCCCTTGGAGACTTCCCAACCTCAGTGGCTTCCTGCAGGGGGAGGTCAGCCCTCCCTTGTCAGCACATGGCAGGTCAACCCTTATGACTGATGGCAAGATCCGAGCCTCCTCAGAGAGCAGTCTGCCAGGTGTAACTCTCGGGGTGCTGGCCGTTTCTATGCCTTAGCCATGCACACGTCCCCTGGAAGCCAAGCCAGGGTCAGGAGCTGCCTGGCTCAGCCTGGGCAGGCAGAAACCAGGGTGCGACAGCTGGACGCACCCCTCCCTTCAGGGTTGCTGATGGCAGTAGAGGCCAGCCCAGCACCCCTCTGCCTCCCCAGTAAACTCTTCCCTGGGGCCCCTCTGACTCCTCACCCTCTCTCAGCACATTCTGTCCTCTTAGAACAGGGCAGAACCCCACTGGCCTCCAAGGCGGTGCCCAGTCAGCAGGATTGAAGTGGTTCATGGTGGTGGGGAGGGTGTAGGGGGTCAGGCGAGCCCGGGCGGGGGCGGGTCTCCCCATGTGCAGCCTGAGCCTCTTCCTTCACTGCACAGGCTTCAGAGGCAGCACCTGCCCGTCAGCAGCGGGCTCTACCAGCTGGGGTGCATGGTGGCACCGTGAGCCTGGGGGCCCCAGGCTCCTCTCCCGCAGCCCTCACTTCTGCCCGTGACGCCTGCCTGTGGGTGCCAATGCTGTGGCTGCTGCTGCGATCCTGTGCCCTGATGCCGTGAGCTCCTTTCCAGAAATCTGGGTGATGGGGCACAGCCCAGGCCCAGTCACCACTGCAGTTTATCCCCAACGGGCTTGCTGAGGGCAGATGAGGAAGCTATGTTGACATTGGCTACCATGTGTCCTGCCTGGGGCAACCCAGGGCCCACAGAATGACCTGAGCTGTCACCCCAGCCCCAAGCCTGGCTCCACAGGGGTCCGCTCTGTGGCTCTGTGGGAGGGGAGGGGATGCCTGGTCAGGCAGGAAGGGCACTGTTCTGGAGGAGAAGCCCCTTTTACCCTGAGCTGAGCCAAGGGGCGCTCCACCAGCAGCCCTGGCAGGAGAGTTCTTGCTGTTCTCCACCAAGGAGTCCCTCTGCCCTGCCCACCACTGCCTGGGTCACGCCTCCCCACCGGCCTTCCAGGTTTTCCTGTTCAGTGGGGGTCAGCATGTCCTTGCTCTCCTGTCCCAAACTGGGGACCCCTCCTCTTACACTGAATTCCAGACTATGGAGATGACTCTCCACCTGTCTGTGCCTCCCTCTTCCCTCTTCCGCCTCCCCACTGCTTCCTGGCCGCATTTGTCGCTTGACCCCCACCTGGCTCTCTCACTCTGCAGGTCTCAGCTTGAATATCACCCCATCAGAGGGCCTTCTTTGCCCCGTCCCTCGCTAGGCTGGTTCTCCTTGGTGTCTGCCCAGGGCTTGTGGCCACTCCTCCCTCTGGGGGTGCCTGTACCTGTCCTCCCCCTCCCCCACCCCCAAAAGCTGACCAAGGAAGGCAGAGGCCAGAGGGTCTTGCTCATATTCGGTGTTTGGTTCAGCAGATATTTGCTGAGCAGTTGCTCTGTGCCAGGCCCAGATGTGGGCTGGGAGGGAAAACCAGGCTGGGGCTGGCCTCCTGAAGTACAGAGTATCCGGTGGAGAGAGGGAAGGAGAGGGGACCCACACATCACCCAAGTGCTTAATGACACTCTGCAAGAGCAGAGAGCAGAGGAAGCAAGGAGAGTATGGGAGGCCAGAGACTGATGGCAGAGATGAAGGGCACACGTGGTGGCACACAGGCATCTGGTTACTGGAGGTAAGCTCACTTGAAGGGAAGATGCAGCCGTCAAGGAGAGGGGAGATGCAGGCTGGGCGTCCTGCTGCATCTGGGAAGGAGGGGCCTTCCTGAGGCAGTAACAGGAGTCCTAGGGCTTTTCTGACTTCTTCTCTGGAGATACTGGACCTTAGAAACCAGGCACCTGCTGTGACCCAGGCCCAATCCAGCCCAAGAAAGAGCAAGAGGAGAGGTGCTGAGGCCTCCCAGCCAACAGCTAGCACCAGCCACCAGGCATGAGTAACTGAGCCTTTGGGTGACTCTGGTCCCAGCTTTTCATGTCTTCTAGCTGAAGCCCCAGACAGGGTGGAGCAGAGACAAACTGCACTCACCATGCTCTGTGAGTTCCTGATTTAGAACTCAAGAGCCTAATAAACCATTCTGTCTTGGGATAATTTGTTATGCAGCTCTGTGAGGGGCTTGGCGCTTACCCTGCACCCCAAGGCATCCTGGGCAGGGTGCAGCAGGCACTCTTGGAAAGGAGGAATGTCATCCCACTGCCTTGGCCTGCGTGGCCTCCCTGGGCTCCTGAGTGTGCGATGGCTTTGCTTCCCAGGACTGACGAAGCCCTGGGTCCACCTTAGCTCAGCTTCCACAGGCCAGCTGCAGATGCAGACCCCCCATACGTGTAGACCAACCAGAATGGCCTCTCCCCGTCCTCTCCCATACAGGGCCTTTGCTCAGCCCCTGCGCTCTCCCTGGCTGATTCTGCCCTGCCCTTCCAGGTTGATCCCTTTCCTCATATCCCTACCTGTTCCAGGAAGCCCGCCCTGACAGGAGTCCACAGGGACTCGTGTTTCTGAGAAACTGAGAGAATTCACTGGATGAGGAAAGTGATATTTTTCCCCCTCACATACATTGCATGACTTCACTGTGTTTACTCTGTCTTTGGTTTTGTTCCAAATTGGTCTGGCTCGCTTAGGTTGCAAAAAATAGAGTCTGAGTGTATGACTGCCTTCCTCCCTGGTTGTTGCCTGCGTGCCAGGCTGAGGCCAAGCCGTTACTTCCCCACCCACCCTCCTCCTCCCCAAACCCCCATGGCAGAGGGGAGAAGAAAGGGCCTGGGTCCTGCCCACAGCTGTCCTGAGTAGACGGCAGGGCGTGGGGGTGGGATTAGGACAGCATGTTTCCGGGGAAGGAGGCAGCTGTCGCCCCTGACCATTTTTTTTTAATTAAAAATAAATTTTTATTTTACAGACAAACATATAGAGACTCAGGAAAGTTAAGTGTCTTGTCAAGAAGACATGGCTTGACATGCCCTAGGCAATCCAGGCCCAGAGCGGCTGGAGTCCCTGCTCCTGAAGGGGCGCTAAAACTCTGGATTCCATGAAAAATCCCCCGGTCATATTTTTTGGCAACTCCTACAACTGTCCTTGGGTTCGTCCTGGGGCGGGGTTGGCGGGGCATCCCCCCCTTCACCATGGCCCCCCAGATCATGACTCTTGGGTCAGATGTGCATGCACGGCCCTTCTCTTTCTCTCCTGCAAGTGGGCGTTCAGGTGACATTTCTTCATGTTTCCAGAAGACTCCCCACCCTCTGGCCCCTACTTCCGCTTCGTGGTCGGAGGGGTGTAGGTTGGCAGGATCATCAGAAGGAGGTGTGCTGAGGCCTCCCTACACTGCAGACAAATGCAGACGTAAGGGGCGACTTCCAGTTCAACCTAATGCAGTGAGCACATGTACCCCTGCCCCTCCTGGGGCCCACAGAAGGACTGAAAAGGAACATTGAGCTGGAAGACAGGTGGCTGGGTGGCACCGATGGCTAGGCCAGGAGAAGCCAGAGAGGCTCCAAAACGCAGGGGCCCAGGCAGCTGTAAAGGCCACGGCAGGGGACTGAGAGCAGGGAGGGTGGCCAGGCCTTTGAAGGAGCGTGTAGGTCCCAGATGCACCCCAGGAGAGCGCTCGCCCCACACGGCCAGCAGAAGCCTGGAGGCCCCAGGTCTGCTCTGGGGGTCAGGGCCAGGGACTGGGTTTGGGAGCCAGGTGCAGCCAAGAGGGGGACAGAGATGACTTCCCAGGCACATCCCGAAAGGGGACCTTGGCCCTGACCCTGATCACTGCCAGGTGTGTCCCCATGAGGGAGACCCGGGGCTTCTCAGACTTGGCCTAGCCTCCCAAGACCTCCAGCCGAGTGCCCAGACACCGTGGCTCCACCTTATAGGTCCACCTCACCCTGCCCACCCACACCGCTTCGTCGGTATTTTTCTGCCTCTCACAAGGAGCAGTAGACCTCTGGGAGCAGCAGCCCCTGGAGGTAAGAGCCTGGAGCAGGAGCGATGGATCCCGTACCAGCTGGAGGAAAGGGGCCTGGGGTAGACAGAAATACACGAGGAGCAAGGGGTAATCTAAAAACGAAGAAGCTCCCGTAGGGATGAGACAGTGTCGCACCTATGACCTAAGAACAGGATGCTGTGTGACAGGAACAGGCAGAGACTAAGAACAAGCTCTTTTTTATTAAAAAAAAAATAAAGATAAATTTCCCATAAAGTAGAAAAAAACAAAATAAAAAATAGGAGAGAAAATGTAAAAAGTTAGACCACTAGCATAGGCACTCTAACATGCAATTAATGAGGTCCAGAAAGAGAAAATGGCAAGGAAAGCAAATAATCACCAAACAAATAATTTACCAGGAAATGTCCTAAAGCAGCAGAACGTTGAGGCTCCAGGAGGAAGGATGACCCAATTGGGCTGGGCATGGTGAAGTTTCCAGAAGTGGGGACATAAAGCTGACCCTTAAGGCTTCCCAAGGGCAGGCCAGGTATCACGTGAACAGCCAGGGGTCTGGCTGGCACCGACAGCAGCACAGCCCGTGCCATTCTGAGGAAGCTGCTCTTCTTCACAGACTCCCTCAGTGGTGAATATCACAGGAGGGCTGTGTCCAGCCATATGCAGCCAGCCAGGAGCTCCAAGCGCCTCCTCAAGAAGCTGCTGGAGCAAGGAGTGAGCAGGGTGCAGGGAGCCCGATGCTCCTGGGCGCCAGGCCCTGGAGCCTGTCAGTCTGTGTGCACTTAGTGGACGGTGCTGGTGGCTGTGAGGGGCAGTGTGAGGCAGGGGAGGGCCGGCCATGCTGCCTAGACAGAAGCGAGTGGTGAGGACGCCTGTCCCAGCCAATGCCCTGTACCCCCAGGTCATGGAGACACTGAGGGATCCCCTGACGGCTGACTGATGAAAGCCCTGGTCACTGGTGCACTGACCCTGCAGGTGCCCTCTGTGTACCTCCCCGTGGGCCCCCCACTAGGTGCTGGGGGTGGAGTCAGGCAGCGCCCAGACCCTGAGGCTGCTGTGCTGACATAGGGGAGGGGGGAGCTGGGAAGCAGGCCAGTGTGCCCCAGCCAGGTGTCAGCGCCAGCAGCGCCTGCCCACAGGGGTCTCATACAATGTGTTTTGCTTGGGCCCTGAATTACCCATCACTTGCCCTTGTGGGGGATGGGTAAGCTGAACATCAGGGTGGCCGTCAGGAGGGGGCCCATCACAGGGACAGGTGAGAACCCACACCACAGTCAGCTATGGTCCAGCAGCGTCCTTGTTGATGGGACATGGTCAGTCCCCTGACAGGAGGGCCGAGGAGTGGGCACCCTGCCTGTCTCCCATGGGGTGTGGAGTTGGGGCCGAGCTAGGTATGTACTCAGCCTTGGAAGCTCCCACTCTGCACACCAAGGAGACTGTGTGCCCTGAGGCACCTTGTCCTTGCCCCACCATGCCTGACTAGGTCTGCTCCCATGACACTGCCTCCAGGAAGCCCTCCTGGCCCCCTTTCCAAAGTGGCACTGCTGTAACCCTGCTGATTGTCCTCGTACTGCTCCAGCACAAGTTGCCCGACTTATGGGCTTGTTTCCTGTCACCCTCCCCTGGTGGAATGTGTCTGCAGAGGCCTGGGCCACAGTGGCACCGAGCAGAGGTCTGCTGAAAGCATCAGAGTGTGCCCCCTTGTGGAGGGCGCGGCCCACTGGGGAACTGTGCCCAGCAGCCTGTTCCTGGACCCATCTCTTTTTGCCCCACATCTGCCTGGGAAGAATAAGGGGCCACAGGGGAGGGGCTGGCGAGCTCAGGGGTCGGGGAAGGCTGGAGCCAGGGAGGCAGGACCTGGCTGCTAAGACCAGAGGGTGAGCTGAGTGGGGGAGGAGGCAGGTGCATGCATGTGAAGGTGCGTGGCAGTGCCAAGGAGAGTGGGTGTGAATGTCCCCTTGACTGTTCCCCAGAGAAGCGCGTAAGTGCCACCAGAAGCCTGGCGAGGAGTGTTCAGGGCATTGTCCTTAAGGACAGCCCCCGCCTAGGGTCCCCGGTGCCCACCCAGTGAAGAGTGGACACTGAGCTGCACACGGTCTCTGAGGGACACTGGCAGTGAGCATGAATCACCTGTGAGCTCGCAACACCCAGGCAGCCCTACCTACTGTTGAATCTGACACAAAGGAGAACTTGGTTCCTCTGTAAGTCAAACCCAGTGTCACCGAATCTGACCCGTAATTCCACTTGGGGGGACATGCCCAAGAGAGATAACAACATTTGTCCACACAAAACCCAGTCCGTGAATGTGTGTAATGGCACTATTCCGAAAATGGGAATGACCCAAATGTTCACCAGTGTATGAATGGATAAACACAGGGGGTCCATCCATGCACTGGGATATTATTCAGCCACAAAAAGGAATGAAGCGCAGGCTTGCACTCAACGTGGGTGAACCTCACCAACACACAGCAGAGTGTAAGCTGTCTGATCCCATTTGTAGATGCCCAGACCTGGTACCTCCCAGGGACAGAGGACAGACGAGTGCTTTCCAGTGACTTGCCGAACAGTCTCCTCTTGAGTGATGGGAGGTTCTTTGGGTGATGAACGTTACACAACGTTGTGAATGTACCAAATGCCACTGAATTGTTCACTGTAACGTGGTTAAAATGGTGAATTTTATGTTATGTGAATTTTACCACAATAAAAAAATTAACTGCACACAAAAATAAAACACTGGGGAAAAGAGAACTCTAATTCCACTTGCATAAGTCCCACACCTGGACACATGAATCCATGATATTAGAAGTCAGGGGGCGGCCGCCCTTGGGGAAGGTGGCTGGAGTCCAAGGGCTTCTGGGCATTGGGCATGTTCTGCCTCTTGGCCCCACGTGGCTCACCCAGGGGGCACATTTGTGATTGTGAAAATCCCAAGCCATGTACTTTCTGGTGGGTGTATTTTACTTCAAGATCAAGTTAAAAGATGAGCAATCATGAATGCTTCTCTTTTTAATTATGAAAGGGTGTCACATATTGAAGGAAATTTGGACATTACAGAGAGAGCATGAAGGACCAGGCATCCGTGCTGGCCCCGAGGCCTGTCGTCTCCTGGTCTCTGCCTCTTGTCTTTCCCTTGAGAGCCCCCGGCCCATGTCAGCGGCCAGCACCAAGCTCTGAAGCTGCTGAAAACCCATACTCTACAGTTTCTGGCAGATGAAGTCAACTTGGTTCTGAGGATGAGTCCAGAGCCCTAGGGGGGCATCCTCTCGCGGTGTCCAGGACATCTGTGTCACGTTCCAGGCATATGCTCTGGTCCCTTCTCATGCAACTCAAGTTCACTCTAGAGGGCCAGTGGGGTGCCGGGCTCCTAACCAGAGGACTTGGTGTTTATTCACTCCAGAGACCCGTTACCTTCCTGCTTTACAAGCTTTAAAAACACAGCATGTGAGTTCTCAGGGCAGGATGTTAATTTTGCAAATTGCTTCTGAACCACACAACCACACAGCCAGCTCCGATAACATATGAATGTCAAAATGCATATTGGCATGAATTTGGGAGGGTTTTAAAGTGTGAGGAGACACATTTTTGTCCCCGAAGATGGGTTCTCTGGCTTGCTCCTGACAGCCTCCTCCCCCCTCTCCCCCAACTGCACGTGCTGCTCACTTTGCTTCCCAAGCGAGAGCAAATGACTCATTTCGGTTCTTCTCCCTTTAGGAAACCTGAGAGAAAGATTGTGAGCATGGGCCTCTATTGTGTTCAGCTGAAAGAGCTTTCCAGAATGCCGGGACTGGGTGCCCCTGAAACCTGCAGGTGGAGCCCGGAGAGAGGCCAGGTGCACCTGAGCTCACCTGTGCAGTGCATGTACCACGTGAGTCTGTTTCTGCTTTACTTTTTAAATGCTGAATGTCTCATGCATATAAAAGAGTGTATATATATCACAATGCATCTTTTAACTAATAGTAAGACGGTGAGCAGCCACATACCCACCACCCAACCTAAGAAGTAGCACACAGCCAGCTGCTCTGAGCCCAGAACCTTCCTCAGTGGTCCTTCCATGCAGAGACCCTCACCCATTCCCCTCGCCTTGCTGGGCTCTTGCCTCTGAGTCTAGGGAATCTTCAGTTTCACTTTGAAAATATGAAAAGTTTTGGGGATCAATCGCACAACAATGTGAATATTCTTATGGTACTGAGCTGTACACTTAGAAATGGTTATGGTGGTAAATTTTATGTTCTTTTTTTTTTTCTTTACCACAACTAGAAAAAAAGGATGCTGGTGAGAGCAGATTGCTGTACTGGGGAGGGCCCTCGCTGGGGGTCCAGGAGACGTGGTGGCTTTGGTCCATGTCCTCCCATTTCCTTCCTGGTGGTCCTAGGCAGTCACTGACCGTCTCTGGTCCCAGGTTCCTTCTCTTACAGAATAAGGGGGTGCATTGTGGAGGCTTGAGCACAGAAAGCTGCGTGTGCACGGATGAGCCTGGCTCATGCCCTCGTTGACATTCACTCAAGTGTGACACTGACAAAAGAACACACACATCAACACATTCTCTCAAACCACACACACCCATTTAATGTGTGGCATGAATAGACCGCTGCTTACTTATCCAGTTTACTGTTGGTGGACATTGGGTTGTGTCCAGTTTGGGGTGATTACGGGCAGTCCTGCCCTGACCACCGCAGCACTTGCCCTGGTACACATGGAGGAGCACTGGCCCGGCCTGAGCAGTTACGCGGCTTTAGCAGAGGCTGCCAGACTATCCCCAAGGAGGCTGAACCAATTCCGGCTCTCCTCAGCTGGCACCCCTCCTTGCCAACTAGGGAGTGCCCGTCCCTGTCAGCGGGGTTTTTCTGGTGGGTCTGCAGTGGGTTTACGTTGCATTTGCCTGTTGACCAATGAGGCTGAGTGCCTTCCCACACCCCAGTTGTCTTCCTAGCCTTCGGGAGAGATGTCCTGTTCTAGTCTAACCCATTTTCCTACGCTGCAGGACTTCCTCCCACTCTCTGGGCTGCTTTACCATTCTTTTAAGGGTGTGTTTTGATGAGAAGTTCTTAATGTAGTTCTTACCAATTATCAAAAAACTTATCATTTCCTTTTAGGGTTTAAGCACTTTTCATGCTTATTTAAAAAAAACTATTACCTACTCCAAGATTATCGGCACGATTCCTTCTAAAAGTTTTATTTTACCTCATTTAGATCCAGCTGGCACTGATTTTTCTGCATGGTGTGAAGTTTGGGTCAAGCTCCATTTACCACCCTCATGGGCAGCCAATTGGCCAAGCACCAGTTTTTGGGGGGGAGAAATCCTTTTCCCACTCAAGGTATTACCCACTGTGTCATAACTAGGTAGACTATGTACATGTGAGTCTTTCTGGACTTTTCTATTCAGTTGGCCTATTTATCTGTTCTTGCACCAATACTCCATTGTCTTCATCACAATAATGGTCCTGATACCTGACTGTGTAAGTCCTCCAGTTTTGTTCTTCAAATACTATCTTAGCTACAGCTGACCTTTCGCGTTTCCGAATCTGCATGTCGATTTCTGATATAAGTGCTACAGGCTAAAATCCCCTGTATGCATTCATTGCTTTACCCGCAGCCCACTCATTCTGATAGGTTGTATTTTTAGTAACATTCAGTTCAAAACATTTTCAACTTCCCTTGTGGTATTTTTGACACAAGAGGTTTTTCCAAATGTTTGGGGTTTACATAGCTATCTTATTGTTTTTTATTTTAATTCCAGTGTAACCAGAGAACATATTCTCTATGATTTTAATCCTTTTAAATGTATTGGGACTGGTGTTATGGCCCACCATTTGGTTTATCTCGCTGACTGTACTATATACAATAGAAAAGAATGTGTTGAGTATAGTGTTTGACAAATATTAGGTCAAGATAATTTGTGATGATGTTCAGATCATTTGTGTCCTTACTGAATTTTTTGCCCATTTTGTTTCATCCATTTTTGAGAGATGGGTGTTAAAATCTCTGAGAATGATTGCTGCATTATCTACTTATGTTTCATTCTGTCAGTTTTTGCTCCATGTAATTTGAAGCTGTTATAAAGCACATACAAACTTAATGATTTTTTTCTTCTTGATGAATTAACCATTGTTCATTGCACTGTCCCTTTATCTCTGACAGTACTCTGTTGAAGCCCATTTTATCTCATGTTAATATAGCCTCTCCAGCTTTGTTAGGCCTATTGTTTACATGATATATATTTTTAAAGTGCCTCTTTTTAAAACAAAAGAGCATATGGCAGAGTCTTGCTTTACTATCCTTTTAATTGAAGTGCTTGATACTTAACATTAAATATGACGATTAATTTGGTGGGATTTGGATCTGTTTTATGTTCCTTCTACATCCTCTTTTTTCTTTTGCATTATTTGAATATTTTTTAGCATTCCATTTTAGTTTATGTGTTGGATTTTTAGCTATGCCTCCTCATGTTATATTTTTGATGTTTGCTTTAGGGATTACAATAAATATGCTTAAGTATCACAGTCTTCTTTGAGTTAATATTGTACTGATTCACTTAAGATATAGAACACTTTCAATTTCACAGGTCCATTTTTTGCTACAATTGTTTGTATTACATCTGTATACAATAAAACCCCCCACAAGTCAATGTTATAGTTTTTGCTTTAGATAGATATAGGTATTTTTGAGAAAGTAAGACAGGAAAAATAGTCTTTTAGATTTATTCAGTATTTACCATTTCTGATGCTCTTCACTCTTTCCTGATGATCAGGATTCTCCCTGGTATTATTTTCCTTTGGCCTGAAGATTTCCTTCAGCATTTCTCATAATACATGTCCGCTGGTGATGAATTCTTTTAATTTTCTTTTATATTAAAATATACTTACCCTCATTCTTTTTTTTATTTTGGTATCATTAATATACAGTTACATGAGCAACATTGTGGTTACCAGATTCCCCCCATTATCAAGTCCCCCCCACTTACCCCATTGCAGTCACTGTCCATCAACGTAGTGAGATGCTATAGAGTCACTACTTGTCTTCTCTGTGTCATACTGCCTTCCCCGTGTCCCCCCGCCCCCATTATGCGTGCTAATTGTAATGCCTCTTTTTCCCCTTATCCCTCCCTTTTCACCCATCCTCCCTAGACCTTTTCCCTTTGGTAACTGTTAGTCCATTCTTGACTTACTCTAATTCTTGAAAGATAGTTTGCCTTTCTACAAATGGGCTGACAGGCTTTGTTTAGATGCTTGAAAGATGTTGTTCTGCTCTCTTCTGGCCTCCATAGTTTTGGATGAAAGTCAGCAGTTAGCAATTCATTGTTTCCTTCCTGAGATGTGTTGTTCCTCTATGGTGACGTTTAAGATTTTTCTCTTTAGATTTGGCTTCCAGTAATTTGACTCTGATGTACCTATACATGGTTTCCTTGGAGTTTATCTGAATTGGGGATCATGGAACTTCAAGTATATGAATTTATGCCTTTCACCAAATAGAGACAATTCCAGAAATTATTACTTCAGATACTTTTTCCTGCCCCATTCTTTTTCTCCTTTTTGTGATTTCAACTACACATATGTAGACATTTTTATATTGTCCTAGAGATGCTTTAGGCCATTTTATTTGTTCCCTGCTCTTCCTTTTTCACATTGAATGAATTCTATTGATATATCAAGCTGACTGATTTTCCCCTGTGATTCCACTCTTTTGTTAGGCCCATTCCATTTATTATTTTTTTAATTTTAAAGAATTTATTTGAGCAAGGTGGGGGCTAGGGTACCCCATAAGAGGTTCTTATGGAGAAGATGTGGGAACAAAGCAATCAGCTATAGCTTAATTGGTTGCCTTCATTGAGAAAATCTAGTTATTTGGCTATAACAATAGTTTTTTTTTTTAATTTACTTATTGAGGTAGTGAATACTGACATACAATATTAGTTTCAAGTGTACAACACAGTGATGGAACAATTGTATACATTATAAAATGCTCACCATGGTAAGTGTAGTTACCATCTGTCACCAAACTTATTACAATATTATTGACTAGATTCCCCATGCTGTACTTTTCATCCCCGTAACTTATTTATTTTATGATTGGAAGATTCTACCTCTTAATCCCCTTCACCTGCTTCATTCATTGCCCTCCCCCTTCCCTTCTGGCAACCACCAGTTGGTTCTCTGTATTTAGGAATCCATTTCTGTTTATTTATTCATTAAAAAAATAGTTTACATATAGGTGAAATCATATGGTATTTGTCTTTCTCTACCCGGCTTATTTCACTTAGCATAAAACCCCCTAAGTCCTTCTGTGTTGTCACAAATGGAAGGATCTTTTTTTTTAATGGCTGAATACTATTCCATTGTATATATTTACCACCTCTTCTTTACCTGTTCATCTTCAGTGGATACTCATGTTGCTTCTGTGTCTTGGCTATTGTAAATAATGTGGCAATAAACATAGGGGAGCATATGTCTTTTTGAATTAGTGCTTTTGTTTTCTTTGGATACATACCTAGAAGTGAAATTACTGGGTTTTATGGTCTTTCTACTTTTTATTTTTTGAGGTATCTCCATACTGCTTTCTACTGTGGCTGCACCAATTTGCAGTCCCACCAGCAGTTACGAGGGTTCCCTTTTTTCACATCTTTGCTAACATTTGTTGTTCCTTCTCTTTTTGATACTAGCCATTTTGAGGGATGTGAGGTGGTATCTCATTGTGGTTTTGATTTGCATTTCCCTGATGATTAGTGATATGGAGCATCTTTTCATGTGTCTGTTGGGCACTGTATGTCTTCTTTGGAAAAATACCTAGTCTTCTGCCCATTTTTAAATCAGACTATTATTTGTTTTTGGTGTTCAGTTAACTTTATAGTCATGGTATTTTCAGTTATTGAATTTCCATTTTTAAATAGTTTCTAGTTCTTCACTGTGTTTTAAAAATTCTTCACGTGTTAAAACATATCTTCCTTTGTATCAGTGATTATAGTTATAATAGTTACTTTGATGACTGCTAATTCCATCACCTGGGTCATATCTGATAATCAATCTCTATTACTTTTTCTTTTTTAGAGAATGGGCAACAGTCTCCTTTCTTTGTATATTGAGTAATTTTGGATTGTATCCTGGACATTGTATTATTTTGTGTTGACTTTGGAGTTTCTATATTAACTCAAAGAGCACTGATTTTATTATTTTTGCACTTGTGTTAGCCTTGAGTTCAGACTGCAAACACTGCCCCTTGGACAGCAGCTCAGACCTCATCTCAGTCTTTTGTTATAGCCCCACTGCTCCAATGTCACCTGAAGATTTAGTCCCAGTTTATAAACAGAATTTGGGTCTCCCCTTCTCTGCTCCTTTTCTAGGATGCTCCTATACTTCCCAGAGGTCACTGCCCCAATTCTGTCTCTGAGCTCTTCAGGCCAAGACTGCTCGTGTCATGTTGGTACTTTACATGCTCCGCATGGCTCGGACTGTGGCCTGCTCTCGGGCTACATGCTGTGAAAACAGGCCACTTACCTAGGCGCTCTCTTCTTCTAAGTGTTGACTCCTCTCCAGCATCTGCCTTCCTGTACTAACACTGGCGACTCTAGGTACGTGTTATGTGTTTCGTCCAGAGTTCATAGTGCTGTCTGTGAGAGGGTTAGTTCAATAGGAGTGTACTCTGTCATACTGGAAATGGAAGCCCACCTTGTCAGTGTCAGTAAAAAAAAAACCCTGCTGGGATCTTAAAATCCATTTTGCATTGAATCTGTAAATCATGTTGGGGAGAAACGGTATTTTTGTAATATTGAGTCTCCTGAGCCTTGAACTTAGTATAGTCCTTGTATTTATTTTTCCTGTGATTTCTCTCAATCATGTTTTAGTTTTCTGCCTATAGGTCTTGAGCTTTTTTGGTTAGTTTTATATAGAAGTATTTGGTTTTTTGATGCTTTTGTAAATAGTGTCATTTTAAAAGTTTAGTTTTTATATCCTCATTATTTAGTGGTCAGTCTATAATGTCTTAATTCTGTATATCCTGTCCAAACCATCCGTACTTACTAAATGAACATTACCTATGACAAAACCTATGGTTTGGTGCATCTCCCAGGGCACCTGCAGGGAAGCTAGTTTTTCAAGAAGGTGGGTTTTCAGAGATTTGCGCTTGGGCTTTATAAATTGAGCATTGGAGCTGAATGAGGGGCAAGTTATATTAGGATTTAACCAAAGCAACAGCAATTCTAAGAAACCACTGGAAGGGCATTGTGCTAGACAGTGGAGCCTGGCAGCATCACACCTTTCTAGTTGAGGGGGACTCAAGATGCCAATGGCTCATTTCACTTGATAGTGAGGGTTGCTTGCTTGCATTTTGGGGGGTGAAGGAGATGTCACAGGAAGGTTGAAGTGGTAAGAAAGGGAAGTTCCCACCTGAACTTTGAAATAAGCTCCTCTGAGCTAAGCTTGTAAACACCTCTCTGTGACGCTACAGGTAGCCATTTGTGGTAGTCAGTCAAGACACTTGTAAATGAGTGACTCGAGAGTTTGCAGACACCCCCATCGAAGAGCTCTGCGTCAGTCTTGGAGAGAAAGCAGGCCTGACTCTGATTCTAATTTAGGAGCAGATATCTAATCCGTGGTGTCCTAGTGTCTAGAGGTGGTGTGGTTGGAGGGGTTGGTTAGCTGTGGCAGCATTGGTACATGTGGGCTTTATGGCCCAAGTCTTGGGTTTCTGTACCCACCGGGAGAGACCTTGAGCTATTGACTTAACCTTCACGAGCTCTCCAGCCTAGGCTCAGCCTGGCCTGGCCTGAGGGCTCCGTGCATCAGTGTGGTCACCACGGGTGGTCTCCTGTCCAGATCTGAGCAACAACACTTTCTTGGCAAGGCTGAAGAGGAAGGAGACTGTCTTGCCAGTGGACTCTACTCCAGACCCGTCAAGTCCACAGGCTGCTGCCTCATACTGTAGCCACTTTGAGCTGAGTCTGGGGCAAAGGGACTGGTCAGGCTGATGAGTGCACTCTGATTTATCTGAAACGTCTTCTTTCCTTATGTGGACAAACTGTTCATCTGATGTATTGGATTGAAGTGTCCCCCAAAATTCATGTTGATCCAGAACCTCAACATGTAACATTATTTGGAAATAGGGTCTTTGCATACGTAATTAGTTAAGGATTTGGAGATGAAATAATTTTGGATTTAGGGTGGGCCCTAATCCAATGACTGGTGTCTTCGTGAGAGGACACAGAGGGACACTGGAGGAGGAGGAGGCCATGTGACTATAGAGGCAGAGACTAGACAGATGCCTGGGGCAGCCAGAAGCTGGAAGAGGCTGGGATGCTCTCCTAGGGCCTCTAAAGGGAGGGCAATTCTGTCCACACCTTGATTTTGGACTTCTGAACTGTGAGACAATAAATCCCTGTTGTTTTAAGTCCTTGTTTGTGATGTTTCATGACGGCCCTAAGAAACAAGTGTGTGTGTTTACAGGTCAGCTGTATCCTCAGCTTGCTTCTGGGATGGGCGTTCATTCTTCACCACAGGCACATCTTGCGGCAGTCTGCAGGTCTGAGCACTGCCGGCTGGGGCGGGGAAGTCACCCAGGTGAAAAGGACTCTGGGAACTGGCAGGGGTCACTGGCTGCCATCTAGTCACATGTCTTGCAGGCAAATAAAGCATAGGTAATATAACAAACACTGCATATTTTTCACAAAGC
>JAVSCE010017327.1:0-47155 GCA_032199065.1 Smutsia gigantea | reverse complement strand
CAGCAGACTCACAGAACCTAAGAATTGACTAACAGTTACCAAAGGGAAAGGGACTGGGGAGGATGGGTGGGAAGGGAGGGACAAGGGGGAAAAAGGGGCATTACGATTAGCAGACGTAATGTTGGGGGGGCACGGGGAGGGCTGTACAACTCAGAAAAGACAAGTAGTGACTCTATAGCATCTCACTACGCTGATGGACAGTGACTGTAATCGGGTAGGTGAGGAGGACCTGATCAAGTGGGGAGTTTAATAACCATAATGTTGCACATGCAATTGTAGATTAATGATACCAAAAAAATATATATATATATGTTAAAAAAAAAGAGGAAGAAGAGGAAAAATCTCTGACCCATTTCCCCTTTGCACAGCTAACCCCAGAATACAGGCTGGACTCTGCAGAATACAGGCATACAATAGTTTTCAGAAGTACCCAGTAAACAGAGTCTCGCTCTCCTCTTAAGTTATCTCCATCAGCTCTTTTCTCTTTTTTATTTTTCCATTCTACTAGTGAGAAGTAGAGAGAAGCATTAAGATAGTATCCAAGAATATTGTGTATTTGAAGAAAAAAAGCACACAAAAATTAAAACAGACGAAGGAAAATGAAGTGTGCCGAGATGTTTGTGTTCTTTTATATATGACACTGTCCAATGGAAAAGAACTTTAGCTGGGTCCCTAGCAGAGCCAGAAGCACAAGCTTCACTTTGGTACAGTTATTTGTGATGGATGCCCAACAGGCATTATAAACAGAATAAAAGTAAGGAGCTGCATTCTGACCTTCTGATTTAGATTTGAAAGAGGAAACTTGCATGAGCCCAAGTGAACAAAAAAGAGACTAAGGAAACTGAACTTTGTTCAACAGCCATTCTGGAGAGCTCTTCCCTGAGTCAGTCAGCACATGCAGGAAACTAACAATGGAGCCTACCAGAACATGGGAGACAGGAAACATCATTTGGGATGGGGAGAGAGAGTTCCCTGAAGACTGAAGGAGGTCATGGCTCTGAAAATTCTTTTCTTCAAAATTAAATAAGAATTTTCCAAGGCTGCATGTCCTCACAGAGACCTCAGAGCCTCTGTAAAACAGGAGCAGGCATCTGTACAAACAAAACAGCTGGAACAAAGGCAGAGACACAAAAGATACTGGCTGCAATAAGAAAAGAATGCAATAGTGAAATGAAAATCTACTTTGGTTTCAATAAAAAGAATAGACACTGCAGAGAATTAAGAAAATCATGTGGAATAAAAAATTTGAAAATCCCATGTAGAACTTAGGTGGAAAACACAAAGAGATAAAACAAGAAAAAACAAAACAATTGTGGAGAAGAGAAAGTATATACACTCTAAGATTTAATGGCGTTTGTGAAGCAGAAGTAAGAACACTCTCAATGAAAGAAACTTAAATGAGGATACTTGAAGTAGAAGCATTAATTTAAGACACTATCAAAAATGTTGCAAAAATGAAGAAAAACATGTCTCTTATGAACCTTGAAAGAGTTTGTCATGTTCCAAGCTTGATTATTGTTTGTGTAATAAGTAATATAAAGACATTCTAAGATATACTCTTTCTGTTAACAGACCCCCCCCCCCCCACACACACACACACTCAAATATGCTTATGTAAATAGGGAGAGTTTATGACAGGACACTTAGGTATCGTGAGCAGGCAACTGAGTTGGGAAAGGTCATGGAAACAGTAGGGGGTCAGGAATAATTGCAACCTTGAACACTGTCAGAACACATTCTCCACACTCATCT
Source organism: Smutsia gigantea (assembly GCA_032199065.1). NCBI lineage: Eukaryota > Metazoa > Chordata > Mammalia > Pholidota > Manidae > Smutsia > Smutsia gigantea. The sequence goes on along the minus strand of JAVSCE010017327.1, from coordinate 45,403 downwards.
CCAAACCTCTTAGTGTCTTGGGCTCCATTCTTCTCACAGAATGCAGAATAACTTTCTTCACCTGACAAAATCCTTGGCTGCCAGCAGTCAAGAGAAAGATGGAGCTCAGGGCCAAAATCAAATGCTATGGGGATGGACTCAGTCTGAGTCAGGTGGCCAACAAAACAGCAATAACTGTATCAGAAATAAGGGCCTACAGCAGCTCTAGAGAAAGCGTGAGTGACAGGTTACAGAGTTAATTCCCAGAAGAAGGATCAAAGGCATAGGAGGAAGGCATACAGGTCAAACAACGGGTGTTCTCTCAAGCTTTCACATAGCACTGCCAGCTTATAACAATGATTCCTGAGAAGAAATATCAACACAAATCAGAATTAGAAAAGCTCACCTAGAACTCAGGGAAAAATTAAAAAGAAAAGAATCATTTCAGAAATAAAGAGTAAATAAGGATTACAAGAACAAATGTACACAGCAATGAATGCCTTAAAAGGATTAAAAGATGAAAGTAGGAAAAATTTCTAAATCAAAAGAAATGAAGGAAGAAAAAAATTTCAAGAAAAAGTGGCAAATATTGAAGATAGACACAAAAAACATCGCATATGGATAAAAGAGTTCCTTCAAAAACCCCAAAAAAGGAACAAAATGTAGACAAAAACTATCACTCAAGAACATATCCCAGAAATAAATAAGATTTTGAATTAATAAAATGAACTATATTTTGAAATCACATACTATGTAATGAAGAATACCAACTCCAATGAACCCCAAGACATATTTTAGTAAAATTACAGAATATTAAAAAATTAATCATTTTAGCATCTAAGCAGAAAGAACAAGTGACTTAGAAGCAAAAGAAAAACAGATTTTTTTTGAAGCAACACTTTATATACCAGAAGAAAAACAGGTAATATATTTAAGATAAGGGAAGAAAATGTGAAGCAAGATTTTATATTCAGAGAAAATGTACTTCAAAAAAGGATACAAATAAATTGTTATCAATATTCAAGAACTCAAGGAATATTTTTTTACAGGTCCTTCCCAAGGAATCTATTAGAGAACAGCCTTCAAAAAACTAAAATTACTAGAGACATCAACATAAGAAGTTCTTGGTAAGATTAAGCATGACTATTTGTAGAATTAAGATATAAATGAAGGTTAAGAGGGAGATAATATTAGATGTAATGACCATGTGGTCAGAAGATGTAAACTTGGTATAATTTTAAAAAAATGGCAATGATATAGGAAAAACATATTCAAACTAATTTAACTGTACTTCATGATTATATTGTAATATTATTGTTATTCTGAGACTGTTTATGGAATGAAGTAAGTGAGTAATTATGGGATATTCAAATTATATTGTTTCCTGTGGTTTGAAAACTTCGAATTTTGGTGTTGGAAGAAAGGACATAAAACAGAAGAGGTTAAGTCAAAAAATCCATAACTCTCTATTTTTTTTTTACCATATAAGGTGTTTAATATTAGTATACGTGTGTGTGTGTTTTCTGTATTTCTTAGATTTGCCTACTAAAGTGGTCTAAAAAGAATGGCCAGTAGCAATAAGCACATCTTGTACCCCTGTGTTCTTGAAATACCATTTCCCACTAAAGGAAGCCAGGGTATTTTTTCAGAAATAGCAGATTCCAGGTATGGGGCAGGATGGGTATAATATGAGCCTAGAATAACTTATTTTACTACCCTAGAGTAAAAAACTGCTATGATCTGAACATTTGTGTCCACTCAAAATTCATATGTTGAAACCCTTGTCTCCCACATGATAGTATTAAGAGGTGGGGCATTCGAGCAGTGATCGTGTCATGAGGATGGAGCCCCCATGATTGGGTTAATGCCTTGTAGAAAGGGCCCCATAGGGCACTCTAGCCACCGCCAGCATGTTAGGACACAGCCAGACGTTGACAGTCTGCAACCCAGGTTCTTTCACCGGAACCCTACCATGCCAGCACCCTAACTGTGGACTTCCAGCCTCCGGAGATGTGAGAAACAAATACTGTTTCTAAGCCATCTAGTCTGTGGTGTTTTGTTACGGCAACTCAGATAGACTGAGACAATTACCAGTTTATAATAGCTTCCATCCATCTCTCAGAGTGATTTGTGCCTCTTCTGCACCTTGGCATATCTGGAAAACACAATTGACACTTACTTTAAGAATAAATTACTAGATTTCCAGCCTCCATTTAGGATGTAGAAAGCTGGAAAGAGCGTTACAAATCAAAAAATTACCAGATAATCTGCAGAATATCTTTTCTTAAACTCACCAAATAGCTGAAGTCACACGGCAACCAAACACCGTGAAATCTGAAGAAAGACAACAGACTCAAAGGACAAGTGGAAACCAGCACGTGCGCATTGCGGCAGAGAGAAGGAGGGACCACTATAAAGGACAGTAACAATTCAGCCACAATTTTAAATTAATGCCATAAGGCCAAGGGTAATCTAGGATGAAAGTAATGTGACCCTGAGAGCTGCAGACACACGGGAAGCTCCAGGCTCTCCTAGTGGGTGCTCACAGGGAAGAGCAGCGGCAGCAGAGACTAGACCTGAGAAATCCTCCCTCGGACACATACCTAAGGGACGGAAAAGGGGCCACAGGAAAGGCACAAAAGTCAGCTCGGTCCCTCTGTCCCATCTCACCTGTAGGAACAAAAGCCCTAAGGCACTGAGAGGCACCTTGAGGTGACACCTTTACTTAACAGCTGTCACCTGTAGGTCACAAGGCAAGGCCCATGAAGCCTGAAGGAAGGGGAAGGACAGAAACTCTCCACCGCTAGTGGAAGAGCAGGAACACAGCGAGACAGACCCAGCAGCAGGAGACCGCACGCCCACCCAGGCTGCAGTGAGGCCAGGAAGACAGGGCGCCCTGTACCCACCGCCCAGCAACAGGCAGCGGGGAGGAGCCGTCCACGCTTAGAGACCCTGAGACAGGCACGAAGGGAAGCCTTAGAGCTGCCGAGGGAGCAGATATTAGGAAAAAAAGAAACTTGGCAAACGAATCTCCACCATAAACTCAAAGTAAGCTAGAAGAATTTGAAGCCTGTAGTGCACCGGGTTTTATAATAAAGCAACAGCAAAAGCCGGAACCAAGTCAAACCCCAGTGAGGGCAACCCAGCCTGCCTCCCTGAAAGCATAGAGACCCAGCTCTGAAACAAGTGCGGAGGGCCTTCCTCCAGTTAATGTTATTTTCCATCCACACTGCAAAGAACATTGTTCTTCCTTCTAATGAGATATTAATCAGAAACCCTTTTGAAATAATATAATAAATGTAAAACGAGGATATTTAGTAAATAAAAAAATCTATCTTTTTCCTAAGTGATTTGGAACTAATTAATGTAACACACACAAAACGCACTTGTTTACAGTCGGAAATTTTCAGAGCATCCTTACCGCAGAATTATTCAGCACTTTGGTGGAACTGAACATGGCGGTGATAAAGATTCAGACAATGATGGTGTGAGTGGCTAAAAATGTTGTCTCCATGATATTTTTCTCTTGAGATATTTCCTATTAGTGTTTGAAAAAGTGCTGATAAGCTAAAGAATAAGCAGAACAAATCAACCCTAAGGAGCAATCACCCGATTAGTTTTACACCAAGTGTTTTTGCATGGAAAATTACTTATTCTGTAAATTGTTGGTCACTGAATTGAACTTGAACTCCCACTTAAGTGTGAGGATTAGATTTCATTTGATAAATTTGTGTAATTGGTTGGGTATTTTTTACTGCTGACTATTTTGATATTTCATGGCAACATTCCCGGCTTTGAGCAGGCTTTCACTGGGGAGGAAAGACGATTTTCCACTGAAAAGAAGAAACTACCTGATTCGTGACTGTGTGGTTTCATGCAGAGCCTGTAATCTGAGTCAACAATACAAGGTCAGAATATAAATCTGCATAATTAACTTTTGCTTTGTTTTTAAGAAGAACATTGCTATGAATGCATGAACATTTTGCTAAGTATCTCAGTCATTTTCACAATATTCACAAAAGCTTAATGAGATTCTAACCGTGAATGTGGGAGAATGGTCCACATAATTACATCTCTCAGTTGCACCAATTATCCTTTCCCACCTTCATAAGAAAGAATAAACATCGCAGTATCAGTTTTTAAAAGCTGAACTCAGTCACCAAATTTTTATTTGACAACAAGAAAACACAAAGAAATTATTATAAACTTAAATAATGTAATATATTTTATATGGGTAACCACTCAAAAGTCTTAAGAAAAAAAATTAAAAAAAATGTGGCACTCCTATCCACTTGATTTCACTTCTCCCACTAGATTCTTTAATAGCTAGGGAAGTTATTCCTTCATTACATTCGAAATTTTGTGGCCTTACTTTTCAAAATGTGGGAATTATGCCACCAAAAGTAATCATCATATCAATTTTCTTAATCTACCCCAACTTTTCAACACTGAGCTTAGCACAAAGTCACTTGCTCAATTTCATTTTAAAGCTGAGACCTTAAAGTAAATCATATTTATCCAGGAGAAGTGCCAAGCAGGAAGGGAAGCCATTTGAGAGTCCTGTGTACATTCAAGAAAAACACCACCTGACATTATCTGAGATAAAGAGTATTTTAGGTTGTATCTAAATGTCCATAAAATGTGCCAAAGAACAGAATAGTCATCAGTCAGTTGGCCATTTCACCTCCACAATTTCTTGTAGTTCATTTATTTATTATTTATTGATTTATTTTTACTAATTGTTGAATCCACAGCTAGCATTCAAACTTTTCTGGGCACATTTAAAAGACTAATACTTGAGGAAAGCAGTCAGAAATCTATATCCACATGCGACTAAGGCACTTCTTAGAGGGAGCAGATTCATCTGAAAGGTAGTGTCAGTCAACTTGGCCTAGTGACGCAGCCTCAGTGGTGATGAGAGATGTGAAAATTTAAGCTGGCCAAGAGTCTGCCACTAAGAATATGAAATCTGTGAGAAAGGGATTTTTGTTTCCTGTAGTGTTTTCAGCACCTAGAACAATGCCTGGCACAGTAGTAGATACTCAACAAATATAACTATTGAATGAATGAATGAATGAATGAATGAATATATCCTCAGCCCAAGTCTTCATAGAATTGTATTTGAATCAAGGTCAACATAAGAATTTTTTTGTTTCTAGGTTTCTCTTGTCTTGCCCCAATTGTTGGAGCAAATGGCAGGAGTGCACAGACGCCCTTCTGCAGCAGGTCCCGTGGTACCTTACACAGATTCCCTCCTTCAGGATAGAGGCACTCACTCCTCAGCTGCTGAGAAGTTGGCTGACGACTCGCAGATGAATCCTTCCTTGGGCACTGCCCTCAGCCAAAGGGAGCTGCCTCACGCCAGGTTATGCTCCCCACAGGGGCAGCACACGCCCAAGACCAGAGTACACAGTGTAGTCCCCTGCTGCAGTAGAGGACATATTTGAGTGGCCATCCCAGCCACCAAGGTCCCCACAGGATTGGCTGAGGCCTCTGTGACAACTGCAGTGCAGTTCAGCTTGTGCCTCTGCTAGTCCTGCTCCTCTGACTCCATCACAAGTGGAGCAGCTGGTGGTACCCCTCAATTAACCTTGGCAGGCAAGTCACCACATCAGAGTCTGTTTCTAGAGAACCCAACTACGACTCCGTCAATAGGGTAAAAAATTAAAAATTGATTCCACTTTACAAAACAAAGAGGATTTGGCTAGAATAATATAGTTATTGAAAGTCATAACTCTGTTGCAGATCTGATGAATTCTCATTACATTTGTGTCAACTTGGAGAGGAACTTGCTGTAATATGTCATAAGGGTATGTTTGTCATGATTTTTTCAAAGTTTTTTCCCCATAACTAATGCTTGTTCATTTTAGAAAATCTACACAAAGTACAAACAAGAATGTAAAAATCACCTGCAATTCTAATATATAAAATCATCATTAAGCTGGTACAGAGCCTTCTGGATATTTCTATACATAAATACACTCATCACACACACAAAAAAGTGGCTCTAGTACTCAGATTCTTTTACTACCTATTTTTTCCCATTTAACCATATAAAAATACAATAGCATTTTTACTGGCTGCTTAATATTCCATTTTATGACTTAAATAGATTTAACTCAATCCACAACTGGTACGCTTAGATTTCCCTAATTTTTCAGTATTCTAAATTATGTTGAAAGATAGTATAATAAATATCTTATTGTCTCTAACCAGATTAATTCCTTTGGATTATTTCCGGAAAGGGAAATTATACTTCAGAAAAAATGTACATCCTTTGAAGTCATGCTACCTATTGTCAATTTGCTTTTCAGTGAATTGCTTTCCAATCTATGCTCCTAAAATGGTTCTTTCTCCTGAATATTTTTCATTCTTTTACTTCTTTTCTAATTTAATATGCAAAATGCAACCTTATTAGGACTTCAATTCTTTCTATTAAGCACAGAAGGCACGTTTATCACATGAACTTATGCCACATTTGGAAGGAAAAAAACATACTGTTGATAGCAAAAATAAAGGTTCAGAAAGATTTGATCATGCTGGAACAATAGGCTGAATAAATAAACTGAAATTTTAATAGGTGTCAGAATAAGGTTTCAATATAATATTCTTCAATTATCCACAGAAGAACAGGATGGAGGAGGTTTTCTTAACAAAGTTAGCATGAAAAAGACCTGGGTATTTCTTGAGTGAAAGTTCAGGTTGAGCTGATGATGAGACAGACACAGCTACCAGAAATTTCAAGGGAAACTTAGTTTCCATTAATAGAAGAAACACAGGGTTTAGGACAAGGCTGACCCCTCAGTATTCTGAAATGGCTACCCTAGATCTGAAGTATTTTGTTCAGTTCAACATTTTCAAGGCCCACTGAATGTCTCCAAAAAACAAGAGAAGTAAGTGTCCATAAAAAAGATTATATGAGGAATATTTGAAAGTATCAGTACCATTTAATCAAATAAAATTCGAGATGGCTTGGGACAGGGTAAGAATGGGGTGGGGGGCACAAAGATGTAACCTGGATGTCTTTAAATATTTGAAGTCTTCAGCCAGTAGAGGGACATGAATTGTTCTGTGACACACCAGAAGGCAGAACTAGGAAGAATGAATAAAGGTACCCATAGGCAGATCTTATTTCAATATCAGTAGGAAATGTCTAGTGATTAGAGTTGCTCAAATGTGGAATAAAATTAACAGGTCAATTTTTCTTTCCATTAAACCACCACCGAGCCTGCTTTCAGTGCTTTATCATTCAAGTAATTTCTAAGTCTCTACTTTGTTCCCTACTAAGTCTCCTGCTGTGTGCAGGAGGTGTAGATGAAGGGGTTCTGATCGCTCCTTTGCCTGTGTTCTCCACTCTGCGCCCTTGTTCTAGAAGTAACTATTCTTCTCAGGCCCTGGGAAGTGCTATCAAATTCTGTTCAGTTCTCTGCTTTCTTGCTTTTTAAAAAAGTCTTATTTGAATTCTGAATTTTTTCCAGCATTAACCTAGTGTCTACTTATGGATCACCTAAACCAAAATCTTTAGAAAACACAGAAAAAAATTAAAATAATTCCATCTGGCTCTATTTAACTTTATTTCTTCTTCTAACAGCAGAACTTTGTGAAATTCACACTAATCAGACACACCTGATATTTCCCCCCCACACACTATGCAGAGGAGTTCTCTTCGAATTATGCTCTCATTCATATTTCTTCCTGGAACCTGCTCTGTATCCCCAGGCTATTTGCCATATGTACAGATGTGGATTCTAACACTCTTCTATGTGTAAGTGTCTTGGAAATTGGTTTCAGCCCCGGGTGAGTTCACTATGGATTCAATGTGACCAAAGAAATGACAGTAGAACATTCTTGGGGTGAAAGGTAATACCCAACTTTATTTCCATGGTGGCAGGTCAGTCACTAAAATCTCGTTCACAGAGCAAGTCTGCGTGCAGCAAGCTGGTCTCTGCCTCTGGGCTCCTTTGCCCGCACAGCCATCCTCTGGGGCCTCTGCCCTTCGTGCTGCCACCACTCCGGCCTCTGCTCTGCTCTCCTCCAGCCTTGCAGCCATGCCACCATGTCGCCCAGAGCACTGGGCAGGGCGTTTTATACAGAGTCAATAGCAATGTATTGCCCACACATGTGTAGTGAGCTAGCCAACTAGGGCCATGTGAAAATCCTGGCCACAGGAACCTTCACTTTATCCGCAGCAAGAAAAAGAAATATCTATGAATCTTTGTACCTCTTGAAGTATCCTTAGAGAAAATCACAACTTCTGAGCAAAATTATATCCCAAGATGGGATTGGACATTCAGTGAAATGAAATGACAAAAATGTTCATCATTGCTTTTTTCCTTTAATATTTCACTATTAAAACATCCTATCATTCAAAAATACCTTCTCAGAAATAGCCTCCAAAATCAGTTAGGGGTCTTCAAAATGTGTTACAGTTCCTCAGCCCACTGATGAGGGCTCCATTCCTTGGTTCCTTCAGGGTCTCAGCCCACACCCCTCGCAGCCAAGCCAGCAGAGGCCAAGTATATAGGCATGGATGGAGTGCGCTTGAGTTATAGCTACCAGGCAAATGAATTGACAGTTTATTCATCCCATCCCATCCATTTCTCTATGTAAAAATACAAACCAAATAATCTGTTTAATTTTTCATATGTACAGAGGTATAGAATACCTTTCTGAAAACAGATTTACTTAAGAAATAAAATCTGCAAAATGACCCAGGATGTTTCAGTCATTATATCCAATTGAGGAAATATGAAGGAGAAAAGGGAAACAGAGAAAAGGTGCAACCTTAATTTACAAACAGATGAGGTTCCAAAATTCATTCTGAAATCAGAATGTTTTCCCATAGAAACAACCCCATATAATGTACACTGATTTCTGGGCAAATCCACAGAAGCCTTTTTTAACTTGGTTTGCACCTAGATGTGATACTAGTGTATTATAAAGCTAAAATAATAGCTAATGTATTTTAAGCTGTTATCACCTGTTTAACTTTCACAACAGTATCATGACTTAGGTATTATTTATCATCATCATCATCTCAGATAGATGGAAAAAACTGAAGTTCAAAGTACTAATTATTAGTGAAAGGTCTCAACACAGGTCTTCTGACTATAGAGACCCATCATTTTAGCCACTAAACTGTACTTCCTCCAACCTACCCATTGCATGCCATGTTTCCAAGACAAGGTATCCAGAGTTCCAGGTGGAGATACCAAGAACCCATCACCTCTGCAGCCCTAAAGCAGAGTGTAGATTCCACCTGTGCCCTGCTGGGTCCTCCTGAGCAATGAGAATGGGTCTTTAAGAGGGAAGTACTCTTAAATTGGGGGAACCTGAGAGGGAAAAGTGAAAAGAGTAGAGAGCTACTCTTATTCATCTCAGGCTGCTGGGAGGGAATCCCTGGTCATGCGATTTCCAAAAGAAAAGGCCTACTGCACCAGGGGATCATCCCAGCTGTCCATTCAGAAAGGAAACTTACAAACCAGGTGAGTGAGGGGAAATCAGACACTATCTGTGTATTAACTACCCTTGAAGCCCACTGGATGGTTTCTCTTCATGATTTCATGAAGAGTAGATTTAACTGTTAAACCCAGCTTTGCCACTCGCTAGAAATGTACTGAACAGTCAGATACCTTCTTTGAGTCTCCATCTGTTTATTTTTAAATTGAGGAAGTCTGGACAAGAATATGATTTATAAGAATTCTTCTAAAAGCCTTTCATTCTTACTATCTTGAATAGCACTGCTACAACCCAGGAAAACATCAATTTCAAGAGCAGGATGAACCTCGAACATTTTGAGAAAGGGAGGAAGAAAAGTCCTTCTCCCAGTCATGTGGCATGGACCCCACAGTCATCTGGAGGTAACTCTAAGGCTTTTAAACCGTCATGATTGACTTTGCTTCATATACTCTGTCTTGCCAATGAGTTTCAGCCCAGGCAAGTTCGCTGTGGATTCAATGTGACCAAAGAAATTGACAGCAAAACATTCTTTGGGGTGAAAGTGTTTATTACTCAGCTTGTTCTCCTGGCAGTAGGTCAAGAACTAGCGTCTCTGCCTCTGTCCAGAGCACTGGGCCAAGCTCTCTACATAGCACAGTAATAGCTTATTGCCTAAAGGTGTGGAAGCGGTAGCCTAGCAACAGGCCAGTTACATCATCAGGTGGTTTAAGTTCGGAGAGGTTCCTGGCCATAGGAACCCCAACTTCCCCACACTCCACCCCTCCAGGATTCTCGCTTTAAAATCTACACGCTTTCAATCTTCTGCAATGGTCCCTGTGCAAGAAAGCTGGAGCACTGTAACCAGATTTCACAATAGCAACAGACAATAACAACAACTTAAGAGATAATAAAAACTAAGATACAGCAAGATTTTGATACAGGTAACAAAAATTATAATAATCCTCAAGCCAGAGGAGGTTCCTAATAACAAAAATTATAATATCCTCAAACCAGAGAAAGTTCCCAATCCACAAAGACTTTAGGGGCGATGAGACACATGTTTTAATGCCACCAACATAGGCAAATCTTGTCCATCAGGTAGGATGCATGCAAGAGAGTGGTCCTGTGATAGGACTGTAGCAGGAAGGGGGTCCCTTCCAGGTCGAGTATACCATGCTTTTACTCCTTTCCCAGTGGGGGTTACTGAAGGGTCTATGTATAGTGCTACTGGAGGTGCATGTACTGGCTGTAATGATAAAACAAAACTCCCCGGTAAGATGCTCCTACCTTCTGGCTGTTCAGGATGTACTACTGTGACCTTTGGCGGCCACTCTGCTGTTATTCCAGGAACACACAGGAGGCCAGCTTCCAGGCCTTGTCCCCAAGGTCAGGAGAGCCAGCCATCATTGGTCCATATGTCTAAAGGTCCAAAGCCACGTCCACTCAGTGGAGTCTCCGGGGTTCAGTACAGTTGGTGCTGGCAGCAAGATGTTATTCTGGTGGCCAAACCTTGGCTTCAGTGATTCTTCCTTGGTTTGTACTGCAGTTGTATGGGGGAGGCAGCCATATGTGTTAACATGTCTACAGGGCTCAGGGCTCCCTTTTGGGGTCTCTTGTTCAAATGCTATAGCATGGTCCATAAGTGGACTGACCATCCCCACAGACTATTGGTATCTGACTTTAGTCCGGATTTTAACATGCCATTGTGCCTCTCTATCATGCCTGCTGTGGTAGGATTGTATGGCACATGAAACCTCCATTTGATTCCCAGCTGTCGCACCCATTCTTGCAGTGTATGTCCAGTAAAATGGGTGCCCTGATCACTCTCAATTCCCTGTGGTCAGCCATAGGCAGCAAAGAGATGCTCCAGGCCTCTTTTGGTCATCTGCTGATGTGCACAACAGGTAGGAAAAGCAACCAAAGGTCCAATAGCTGTGCTCACACAAGTCATTGCATACTGATATCCTTCTGACACAGGTAGAGGCCCAATATAGTCTATCTGCCACCTGACGAGGGGTATAGGCCCCTTAGCTATTGTCCCATGTTGCTGTGGAACTTGGTGTAAGTCCCTTTTGGAGCACACGACACACTCCTGCCAGGCTCTACTAACTTCTTTGAAGGTCAAAGGCAAGCCCCACCGATGAGCTACAGCCCACATTGTCTTTTGCCCTGCATGCAACAAACGCTGATGTAGCCATTGGACTACCTCAGAGGCAGACTTTCCTTCTAATCAACGTATCTGGGCCAATTTATCTGCCTCATCATATCCTGGGGATGCCAGTGGCAAATGACCTGTCATATGGTATACTGTAATTATTTTAGTCTGACCACAGGCCCATAAGTCTTGCCACAGTTCTTGCCCCCAGAGGGGTTGGTGACCAACCAGCCAGTTGGCAAGGTACCAGGTTGGTAGCCACAGGGTCAAGCCCCGATAGCCCAGCTGTCAGTGCAGACAACTATAGGGGAGGGCTCCTGGCTGATCACAAGCCACACGGCCCACAACTCTGCCCATTGGCTGCTCTTCCCCTCACCATCTTCCATCCATATTGTTTCAGTCTTAGGATGGAAAGCTATGGCCCTCCATTTTGGGGGCTGCCCACGGCTGGAGCCATCTGTGTACCATGCATCTTCGGGTATAGGGACTCTTCCCTCCCGATAGGGACTCTCTGCTACTAATGGTTCAAAAGCAAGTTCTTCCTGCTTTTCACTAGTATATGTCACTGGCCCAAACAAGCATTGGAGTTCTTCACTCAAGGGGCTACTAGAGAGGGCACCACGCTGCTGTAGGTAAGCACCCCACTTGGCTAGTGTGGTGTTTGTGCCACGCCACTCCTTGGCTTTTGGGTCCAGTCTTGTACCCACCCCAAGATGGGATAGGTGGTTATTACCTTTATTGGGGCCATTCCAGCGATGGGTTCTGTAGCCAGCAAGGTGTGATACACGGCAGCCAGTTGTTTTTCTATCAAAATGTATTGTACCTCTGCCTCTCTCCAGAGTTGTGACCAGAATCCAACGGGTTGGCGAGTTCATTCAAGCCGCTGCCAGAGACCCCAGCCATAACTGTCTTCAGTCACATGAATGTCCAGCTCATAGGGCCTTGATGGGTCTATCACACTCAAGGCCTGCACGGCCCTGACTGCCCATTTTGTTGTAGTAAAGGCAGATGCACATGTCTCATCCCAGTCCCACCTGATGCCCTTTCATACCAACCGATATAAGGGCTTCAGAATTTGTGCCAAGTGCGGGATAAACACTCTCCAGTAGCCTAGAAGACCCAGAAACTCCTGTAGCAATGCCACAGTGTGGGGGTAGAAAGGCCTGGACTTTATGTATAACTGCTTTTGGTATAACTTTGGTCTTACCCGACCAGACATCCCCCAAGAATTTGACAGACAAACAAGGTCCCTGAACCTTGGTGCTATTCACAGCCCATCCTTTCTCCTGTAAATGTTGCAGCAGTCTAGGTGCTGCACCTTCTAGATCTGAAAGAGAATCGGATGTGAGCATGACATCATCAATATAATGGTACAGCCACACCCTTGGTGGTTTCTCCCATGTAGCCAAGTCCTGGGCTACAAGTCCATGACAGATGGTGGGGCTGTGGAGGTATCCCTGTGGGAGGATGGTGAAAGTCCATTGCCGTCCTTCCCATGTGAAGGGAAACCGTTCCTGACTTTCCTGCTCAATGTCAATGGAAAAGAAGGCATTAGCAAGATCTACCACATAATGATATGTTCCTAGTTTATGGCTGAGGGTATCCATCAAGCCTGCAATAGAGGGAACAGCAGCATGTATAGGGGGTATGACCTTATTCAGTTCTCTGTAATCCACAGTCATACGCCAGGAGCCATCAGGCTTTTTTACTGGCCACACTGGGGAATTGAAATGACTATGGGTGGGCTTTATAATACCCACCTTTTCCAGCTCCTGGAGAGTTTCTCCAATCTCTTTATGCCCTCCAGGCAGTTTGTTTTGTTTGGTATTAGTCACCTGCCAAGGCACAAGCAAAGCTATGGGCGGGTGCCTAGCATGTCCCCTCAGAACTGCCTTCACCACACATACTCTCAGTCTGAAGTCACCTGCAGTGGTCCGCAACCATAGACCCTGCAGGATATCAATCCCCCAAATATACTCAGGGATAGGAGATACATACACAGTGTACTCTTTTGGGGGTAGATGCCCTATTCCCACAGGGATTTGTGCTTTTTTTCACTCTAATAGCCTTCCCCCTATATCCATCTATGATAGTGGGAGTCCCAGGGAACCATTCAGGGTTACCATGAATCAGTGAACATTCAGCCCCAGTGTCCACCAGAGCCAGGACACGTTGTATGTTCACTGAGGACCAATGGATAGCTGTTTCAACATGTGGCCTCCGGTCCCCACCTGGTGCCTCAGGGCAGATACCTTGACCTTCCCCTCAGTCAAACCATGTTCCCCAATCACCCTCCTGGGTGGGCTCAAGTGAGGTTGGCTGACTTTCCAGCAGGAAGTCTTGCAAACACACAGGCCGGACTCGTGGCTCTGTCCCTGACCTCTGCCTCTTTGGTCTTAATGGCTGGAACTGCTGCTCTGGTTTCAGCTGTTGCCATAGCTCTTGTAAGATTCTATTTGACTTCCCATCTAATTTCCTTCCAGCTGCTCCTGCTCGTATTAAATCAACCCACATCTGGGTCCTCGTAACCTTCATGGGGCCCTGTAAATTCTTCTTATGAGTAATAGATCTTATTTCTTGCCAGATTCTCGTTGCTTCAGCCTCTCCTAAGTGTGCTACTGTATGTGTCACCTCGTTTATGGGATGCCCTAAGTGAGACGAAAGAATGGCCACTAGAGACCCAAAGAGGGATGTAGGAGCTGTTTGAAGTACAATATTTCTCATCCCAGTAGTGAAAATCTCTTCATCTGGGCCATAATTCTCTGGACTATAGACAGCATTTCTCATGCCTATCTCTCATAGCACCTGTTGGAGTTCAGCATATGTCTGCCATCTAACAGGGGAGGATGGTAGATCACCCTGATTGGGCCACACAGCATGAAGTGCAGCCATAAGCCAATCAAGGAGGGAGTGACTCCCTGGGGTCTGATGTGCATTTTGTAATCGCTGCCCCAAGGCAGGCTGCACTGTCAGGGAAGACAGCTTTCCCATCTCTGACCCCGACAGAACAATTCCATCCACCCCTAAGTCCCACAGATGCAGGAGCCAAGCTGATATTGACTCCAAGTGCTTCTGCCTAAACCAGGAGCCCAAATCCACCAGCTCAGCCTGAGTACAGGGGCGGACCATAGAGTGCTCCACGACCTGGGGAGGGGGCTGCTCCTCTCCTTGGGGAACCTTCAGCTGCTGGGTCTTGGTTTTCTTTACCATCACTGGGCATGCTTTCAATACAGGAGAGGGTGGTGCCTCTGGCACCACCTCTTCATCCTTCCCCAGCTCCTCCATTTCTGGGGCTGATGGCACCTTTCTCTCACCTCCCTCGAGTCCTTGACTACAACCTTTATCTTTTCTACTGTGCCTCGCAGCAATGCTACCTCAGTCTTCCGAAGCTCTCTTACCTCCACCTCAATGCTTCACAGGTGATGCTCTCATGCTACCTCCGTCTGTGCTTCCCTCGGGAGTTAGTCTTTTTCCTTGATGGCCTCTTCCTCCTTCAGAACACCTGGCAGCACTGCTGTCTCGTTCTGTAAAGAATTGTTTACTTCTCCAATGGCACCTTGGTGCTGGCATTCTCATGTCATCTCCTCTCTCATCAATGCCATTTCCTTTCTCAGGGAATCCACAGAAGTTTGCACCTCGCGTTCTCATGCCACCATTTCTTGGGTCTCTTCTGTAGACCTTTTTAATACTGTGAGAAGCAGCCAACCCACAGTCCCCGCTGCCTCACGGGCACTCTGCTTCTCAAAGGATCTGCTTTCTATACCAAGGGCCCCCCCCTACTGCCTCAGGTGTCACCTCCACTTGCCTCCAGTCCTGGGGTGGGGCCCAGTCCTCTAGGAGGCAAGCCCACCACATACCCATTGGGGGACAATCCACTGTCTCCCCATTCACAGGGGCAGCCCACTGAAGCACCCCTCCATAAGGGCAGCCTGTCTTTTTCTTTGGTCAACAATGAATCCTGCCGACTTTTGCCAATTGTCTTGCCAATGGGTTTCTGCCCCGGGGGTAAGTTCACTATGGATTCAGTGTGGCCAAAGAAATGACCGTAGGACGTTCTTTGGGGTGAAAGGATTTATTACCCAGCTTGTTCTCGTGGTGGTAGGTGGAGCACTAGCGTCTCTGCCTCTGCCCAGAGCACTGGGCCAAGCTCTCTACATAGCACAATAATAGCTATTGCCTACAGGTGTGGAAGCGGTAGCCTAGCAACAGGCCAGTTACATCATCAGGTGGTTTAAGTTCAGTGAGGATCCTGACCATAGGAACCCCAACTTCCCCACATACTCCCATAAGGCTCCTGTTCAGATCGAAGCACTCTTGTCTTTAGAAAAGTACTCAATTCAAATAGTTGTAGGTGAAATATTTAGAGGAAAGGTTCAGAGGAAATAATGGTTAGTATTTGAAATCAATTAGCATTCCTGTCTAACCACCAGTAATGGTGATTTCACCTGCTGTTAAGGTTCCTGTTGGTTATAGAGCTAGTTTTGTGTGAATGCAAAGGGTTTGAGACAGAATGATCTGTTAACAGCCATTCACACAGAGAAAACACAACCAAGGAGAGTTCATGAATATGAATGAGCAAAGTCAGAGGTGTCTGACTAATCCGAATGAAACACCTCTCCCCTTAAACTTTGGACAATGCAAGGCAGCAAAAAAGGATTCTTCAGGAGCCTGATAAGTAGCTAATCCTTAATTAAATAAGCAGGGCAAACTGGAGAGCAATTGAAAAATGGAAAAATAGAGAACAAAGAGAATTAGTATGCCCTCTTGTGTGATCTACTAAAGATCCACATGAATGAGAAATGAGACAAACTTAATGACATTTGGCTAAATTTGAATGTTTTACCCCAGGGATATCCTCTGTACGAGCATATTTTCTAAACAAAACATGCATAGGAATCAACAGACAATAAATGGTTGAAATGTCCCTTTGAATCTCAATTCAGTTAAAACGAAACGTTATTTTCAAAAGCATTATTTCATCATCTCCAAATCTGTATTTTATGAAACTAATGATAAGTTTTTTGAATAATAATCTTTAAGGTTTGGAAATGGGTGGTTCTTATACACTCATTTACTCCACAAACATTTACTGAGTGTCCCTTATGAGCTAGACATTGGGTATGTGAAGCTCCCATCGAAGGAACACATACTATGCACTCATTAAATGTGATAGATTATTTAATTATCATGACAGCATGGCAAGTGAGGCATAACAACTCCTCTTCATAGATGAGAAACTGAGGTTTGTTAATTTCCCCAGGTTTTCATGCTTATGTTTAATGGGACCAGCTGTGAATAGAGAAATTGAGGCATATTAAAAATTTGAGAGTTTGAGTAAAAAGCAGCACCAAACTGGAAATGGCTAGAAGTTTTCTCAGCAGGAGCCAGAGAAAGACTTTCAGAGAAGAGGGGGAAAGCAAGCTATGGAAATTAATGACTGGCTCTAGCTGAAAGCCTAATTGGCTGTTAGCAATCAGTTGTCCTTACATTTCCTAACCTTAAGGCATTTACAGGTTAGACTTTGGTTTGCTTATGTAGGCTGCCGCATTAGGGCCACCTCCATCTAATGGCTTCCTTGTTTAATTAATCTAACCCCAGTTAAAAACCCAGGTTTGACTCCAAAGTCCACGATCTTTCCATAATGCCAAGTGCTTCCCAAATGACTGTAAAGACAGACAGTCCTTGACTCGCACTGCTGGGACTCACGCTGCTCAAGGGGTTTATTGTCCTGGAGGAGCTGGCAAGTGCGTAGTTATAAGAGAGCTGGATCTGATAGCTTTGAAACCACAGTCATTGATCTCTTTAGACCTCAGTTTCCTCCTCTATAAAATGGTGATAATAATAAGCCTACTGCTGTATGGTGGATATAAATCAAATGAGATCATTAGAATAAAATTCTTATCTCAGAGTTTAGTGGCAGTAAGTCCAGTAAATGTTAGCTATTATTTTGTTCTCTCATAGGTGGAGACCTGCACAGGGTTTTACACAAGACTGCCTATCCCAGGCTGGTATGTGTGCATGTTAGAGGAGGAAATATATGATTTTCCTTTCTTGGTATTGAATCCACACAGGAGTACCGCCTTTTTGAATAAGTCCACCCACCATCTCAGAGAAACCTAGGTTTCATCTTACCTAGGCTACAAGCATTCCCCAGACAACATGTCAGCAAGCCACAAGCCCACCTTTCCCCTGACCGCTCCACTCAAAAAGCCCACCAAAAACTGGCCATAAAAAGCCTCTTAGCCTGTAAGAGACGCCATCTTTGTTCTGCTGGCCAGAACAGAGGGGTCCCTCTCCGGTTTAGCAATAAACCTGCTTGGACTGTCGAGTTTACATTCCCTCGTTTCCTTCAGGTATAACTTCCCTTCTGAAATTGCTCTCTTTTCTTATGGCTTGATATTCTGGGTACAGTTTTCACAAGCTGTAAACTCAGATAGAAAAAAGCATAACTTTTAATAAAAATTGCCTTTAAATTTAAATTTTTCTATAAATGGGCTTATTTCCTCCTCAAGCTCCAATATTCCCCTGATGGTGGAAAACTTACCTCACACAGTTCTGGATAAAACTCAGAGAAATTAATTGATGTCTTAGTCAAATCAGAGTCTTGGCAAATCCTAGTCCTTCTGGGTTTCACCCCTCTTCTTGTCCTCTGTGATCCAGGGATGCTGTGATCTAGGCCCTTGGTCCCCCCAAAAATCCTTTCTCCAAAACCGATTGTCTCTGCCATGCATCTGTGAAAGTCTGCTTGGTGAGCTCAAAGGCTAAGCCTTGAACGTTTTCCTCCTCTAGATTTCTAAGGCTGAAAGCCCTATCATGGATCGGGTATATAGAAGGCCCTCCCTGCTACCTAATTAAGGGGAAAGAAGGGAAACAGGAAGTCCTGAGCAAAAATAATACCTCAGTTACTATTAAAATATTATCCTTCTATACAAGAACAGAAATCTGCTCAAACTTATTTAAGTAAAAATGGAAAAAAAGGAGTCTTGCTTTTCGGATACAGGGATTTCATGGATTTCAATACCAAGAAGCAAAAGAAAGCTGGGCTTCTTAACATACAAACACCAAAAAACTCAAGGAGCAAGCTCTCTTTCATCTGTTGGGAAGCATACTACTGCACAAGCACGCACCCCTTACAGCTGGAGTGCTGGCTCAGGTGTGGAGAGCGACTGAGCAAAATGGGAAACCTGTCCACAGTTTACATATGGCCACCACGGCCACACCATGCTCAGATTTAAGTGCTATGCTGAACACCAATTCCTTCTATTCACTCACGTAACCAAGATTAAAAATCAATTGGCAAGCTCATCTCTTTGAGCCAGTCCGCACCTGTAATAGGTCACAGGTCAGTCTGTATACAAAGATCTTCTGGGACAAGGTGCCCATTGCCCTTCTAATTAGATTTGACTTTTGGGACAGTGTCATACACCACAGAACATAACCACAGACTGTAGAGTTTATACAGGGTACATTTCCCCAGAAGACTGCTGGGAAGCAGGTGCCCTGAAATTATATAGTATTCAACTAATTAATATTTGCTTATTTGATCATTATGTTGCATGATTACAGGAAATTTGCTTAACTGGTTTGATTGATTTTTCCCTTTAGCTGGTCAATTTTTCCCACTCATTTTGGTTGGAAAATATTTTTTCCACTTAGAGCTGAAATATGTCCATTGCCATTTCCTTCTTTCAGACAATTTTATCATCTTCCCAAACCTGTAAATACTAGCCCAAAAAATATGTAGCTTATTTAAAGAAATGAAATCCGTTAGACCTGACATCTTCCATGGAGACCCACACAGCATCCTTGCAAGTATGTAGTAGACACAAGGCTCCCTTAAGCCCTGGTTATTGTTACTTTAATGGAAAAGCCCTTTGAAGTGGATCAAAATATGATTTGTCAGTGGAAGGATGATAAAATCCCCAAACTGGAAAAATAACAAAAACCAAGGCCTGAAGTTGATTTCTTCACATGTGAAAATTTGTGTTTAAATTTTTACTTTAGGGCAAGAAGCTGATGGAGATTACTGGTGAGGTCTTGTGTGCTGTCCAGCTCCTACCCTGCTGGCCCTGAGCAGCAGCACCTGGGAAGGCAGCTGCTCGCTCAAGGAAGGGTGCCAGAGCTTCTGAGACTCAGTCAGTGGGCTCAGCGCTCATCCTGGGGCACAGCCTTCTCCCCGGGACCACACAGGAGGTACGTGAGCAGGGGCTGTGACTCACCTCCTCTCTTTTTCTGGACCCTTTTAGGACATTAAATACCTCCTAATGTTGTGTATAGAAACCACCCATTTAATGGGCAAAGCCAAGTTCAATTGTCTTTGCAGCCTGCTTGATTAAATATGTGAAGAGAATAACCAGAGTGCTTGATATGTGCATGGTGCCTATAGGGCATTTTTACAGGCATTAGTATTAGTATTATTACAGTGGACACTATTTATTCAGCAGTTGCTCTATGCCAGATGTTGTGTTAAGTGGTTTGTACCTATAATTCCACTTAAGGATTTTGTTTCTATAGGGGCTCTGAGAGGTGGGGATGAGCATTAGCATCCCATTTATTTGACATGGAAATCCAACTTCTCCGAGTTTTTGTGAAGAATTGCCCAAATTTGTAGAATCAATGACTTAAAACTAGATCCTATCTCTTTAAAACTTCAATTATAACATTGATTGAGCTCCTCCAATGTTCCAAGCATGTGCCAGGTGCCAAGGTTACAGAGAGATGAACACTATGGACCTGATTTTCCTTAGAAACTACAGCCTAATTCATTAGTTTTCTGAATAAATAATTGAGTACTTAACGAATATCAGCCTCCCTAGAAACAGCAATGAATAAGACAGTCTTTTCCCACAAAACTCTAAGTAAAATGGTTCTTAAAATCTCACCGTGCATAAAAATATTGAAGGAGCTTATTTACAATCCAGATTACTGGGTCCAACCCCCAAAGCCAAGAAAGTATATTTTAAACCAGTATCCCAGGTAATTTCTATACAGGTTCTCCGGAGACCACAGTTAGAGAAGCCCCGTTCTAGTGAGCCAATGGGAGAGGGCATCTGGGCAGAGTGGGAAAGATGCTGCCACGGCGGTGAGAACCGGAGTGCGGGTGCTGCCCTCACACAGAGCAGGGCTCCCAGCCTCCTCGCTCCGGAGACGGCCAGACGGAGCCAAGGACCGAGGGGCAGATTGGCGCTCTCCGCTCCAAGGCACAAGCCTGGGATGCCGGCCCTTCAAGTCAAGCTCTAAGGCCATTTAATGGCACAATGAGTCCTAAGGAACTGTAGTCTTTCTCTTTTGGAGACTGGCTCACACAGAAGCAGGACGTCGAAATTCGGTTCAACTAAGTCTGAGTAGCATCTCTACATGAACTTCCTATGTGACGCACAACAATTCACTTAAATTATCTGATCCTTAGTTTCTTCATCTGTTATTTGGACATAATGATATTTTTTTAGAAGACGATTATAAGAATTAGAAATAAAATGAACATAATAAATGCCAGGTATGATTATTTCCCTATAAATTTAGCTGTTTTTCCCTAAAAAAAAAATCCTTTTGAAACAATTTTACTATTTCCGCCATATGGCTTACAATAGGCAATATAATAATGATAAAACCAGACTTGTAATTCAATCATGAGAAGACTCCACAAAACACTGGCATAATTTTCCAGTGTTTGGTAGACAAATGTTTGTGTACTATTATGATAATACAGGTTAGGGATTTCACTGCCAGAATGCATAGCAGACAGCGTGGCCAGACACCACAGTCTTTGAGCAAGAGTACTCCTCAAAGCCTTGTTTGTAATTTTAAAATTATAAAACAAGTAAATGTCAATTAATAGAGTTAAATGTATTATGGTACATCCACATGGAATGGGGCAAATACTGAATAGCTTTAAAATGATAGGGAGATTTATAGTTCTAACATGCAAAAATATTTGGGATATGTTAAGTTAAAAAAGTGTTTCAGAAGAATAGTTAAAATTCAGTCCTGTTTGTCTAATGGAAAACAGTTAGACCTGTTGAGCAGAAATAGCTGACTCTCATTAAAATACCCATTCCCTTCTTTTTTTGGCACGCAAGTAGACTACATTCCCCAGCGAGTGTTACTGAGATTTTAGTTTGTGGCAGGAGCCACCCAAAAGGCTTTGTATGTATTACATCATTTATACAACAGCCCTAGGGGTAAATACTCATTATCTGTGTTTTATAAATGAGGAACCTAAAGCAAAGAGATGTTAAGTAGCTTTCCCAAAGACACACAGGTTTTAAATAATGTGGTAAGGTCTAGCCAATAAAATGTGATCAGAGGTGCGGAGCTCAACTCTCAAGTCTAGCCCTTGAGAAAACTCCCCCCAAGCCCCACTCCAGGAGCCCTTCCAGCTGAGGAGGATAAAGACCACTGTTCTTCACATTTGGAATACATTTCTTAAAGGTGGTAGTGCCTCCATCTTCCTGAAGGCCTGAGTGTTCACAGCCCAATCATGTTAGATATATAAGCGATTAATTGCTACAACTGGGAGCTTTAAATATTTGGGGTCTATGTACTGAGGTATCAGTCTACCTTAACTAACACGTGTATATATTACCAAGGGCTACATGGAAACTATTATGAAATGAGTGTTTATGTCTCCCCCAAAATTCATATGTTGAAACCCTAACTCCCAAGGTGATAGTATTAGGAAGTAGGACGTTTGGGAGGTAACTACATCATAAGGGTGGGGCCCTCATGGATGGGATTGGTGCTGTATAAGAAGACACACAGAGCTTGCTTCCTCTCTCTCCGCTCTCTGCTACATGAGGATGCAATGAGAACAGCCATCTGCAAACCATGAAGGGAGCCCTCCCCGCACACTGGATCTGCTGGCATCTTCAACCTGGATTTCCCAGCCTCCAGAACTGTGAGGAATATACGTTTGTTGTTTAAATCACCCCATCTATGGTAACTGGTTACAGTGGCCTGACCAGACTAAGATATAAAATAATGATTTTTCTTTTGGTCTGTTTTGTTCACTGCCATAATTCCAATACCACGAAAAGTGCCTAGTAGTTGCTAGGCATTCATTAAAGACCTGTGGGATATGTGTATATATATATAATACATATATATGTTAATTTTTGAGAATGGCTAACTCTGGGGAGTAGGATTCAGGAGCAGGGGGAAAACAGGAGACATTTTCTCCACACATTTCTATACAGTTTAGTTTTACAAACCAATATATGAATTACATTATACAAAAGTTTTAAAGAACAGGTTAAGGATGATGGTATATACCCCCAACTCTTAAGGAACAACATCACAGAAGGCAATAGCCCTTCTTTGAGAGACAGGCATTGCATATCGCTGGCTGGATGACTGGTCTGACCCACTTGGCAGTTCTTAGACCCTGGAGGAAACCCTCTCATCATGATCGCTCTTTCTCAGATTCCACAACCGGCAGAAGTGTCTGTCCCTCCAGCTCTGCCCTGTGTGATGGATTGGAGAAAATCACCTCCAGCAGAAGTTACCACACAAGTCTAGGCATCTCTCCCGCATCCCCAGAGGAAGACATGATCAAAAAGTGGAGCCTGTAGGTGCCAAAGTGAAGCTTGGCATCAAAGAAAAGGTCACCAAGACAATTTTATTTGTTCCTATTTCTATGGTCATATCTACTGGACATCAAGATAACTGTTTGAACATGGAAAATTCCAATGTGGTTTTCTGCATGGCACCAAGTATCCTATTAGATTTATGTATTTTTGTGGATTGATAGATATTTTGATGATATATAGAAACAATTGATAGTAACATTTACTCCATGAAACTGAAAATTTTGTTTATTTTCATAACTACTGCATTTAAACAAGTGCTGGAATATGAGCTGGAAGATTACATTTCTGCCACTTACAAACTATGACTTTTGGAATGGAGTCATCTTAAATCCCTGCTTAGCCTTAAGGGAAATTCTAAATCCTCACTTAGTTTTCCTTATATCTGCAAAGACATTGTTACAATGATTAAATAACAAGAAAAGTACTTGAGAATTTTAAAAAATACTATACAAATATATTATTAAGAACACTCAGCTTGACTGAAAATTTGAAATACCATGTGTTACTCCTTTGTATTATAATAATAATATCCTAACCTAGACTTTAAGCTCAATAAAGAAGGTCTACCCTAACCTAGCTCACCACTGTTATCCACAAAACAGGGTCTGGCATATGTAGGTTCTATCAGTCTTGGGTCAACCAGAGAAGCAGAACCATGATGAGTGATAGAAAATAAATGAGCATCTGACATGGGACCTGAAGTTGCAACAGGTAAGCTGGAGCAGTAGTTAAGGACAGCTGCATGTGAAATAGGGGAGAGCAAGGAAAACTAAAGCCCACAGCTGCTTCTCACCACCTCCAGCCTCAGTGACCCAGGTGAGCTGCTGGAGAGGCTAATGCCACCCACATAGTGCAGCCCATGCACCCACCAGGAAACAGAGAAGCAGAAGCAGACAATCCAGCAAAAGCTGGAGGAGCTGGAGGCCCAGGTGCTGTCTGCCTGACCACCAAGGTAAACAGCAGATCAGCGACAGCAGTCACAGATTGCCACAGAGACTGGCACCCTGCACCGAATTTCAGAGTATAAAAAAAGTGGCTGCACTTCTTTTCTGTCTTCCAAATCTCATGCAAATTCCCTTGTGGACAGCTCTAACCCTGAAACATACGTGAAAGAGTTTAGTTCCGGTTTTGTGAGGCTGACATGGTACAAAGCCACGCATAGGCACTTAATAAGCTCTTCTTAAATAAAGGAGTATATTTCAACATACAAACATAGATGTATTAGACTAAAAGTGACTATGTATGAGATTCCTATGGATATTTGAAGCAGGAGCTTGGCACTAGGCTACATTTGTTACCAACACTGGAAGTTCTCCAGCTGAGACCATGTACCTGTCTCCTCTTGTTCTACCTTGTTGGCATCTTCTGGAAGGGAGAGTAGTGCCACAGAGTAGGAATTAGTCTATGTGATGGTTGGCAAAGGTGATTGGATGACAGAATGAAGACGCTGGGAGATTTGGTAAGGGTCAAGAAACGCTCAAAACCAGGAATAGAGGGCAAAGAACCAATGGAATTCCATTTACTGTTTCAGCAGGGAGTCAGGACATTTCATCACAGGTGTAAAGATCCTGGTATGAAGAAGTCTACCATGTCCTTAAAATCTCTATTGTGTTATTTTTTTGTTTCTTCTATTCTGTAGTGATTAACAGGAGAGTCCTCAAAATGAACAACAGTGGAATTGGCTTTATTTGACATGCAAGAAGGAAAAGAGGGTTAGGAGCGCAATAAACCAATTAATAAACATTTCATTCAATCTAGTATTTCTTATTATTCATTATCATCACATCTTCATTTTTAGATTTATCTGCATTTTGTGGAAATTTTCTTATTCCTTTATGTCTTAACATGACTTTTCATCCCATGATGTTCAATCA
The DNA here is from genome assembly GCA_032199065.1 of Smutsia gigantea. Taxonomy (NCBI): domain Eukaryota; kingdom Metazoa; phylum Chordata; class Mammalia; order Pholidota; family Manidae; genus Smutsia; species Smutsia gigantea. The sequence goes on along the minus strand of JAVSCE010017327.1, from coordinate 20,369 downwards.
ATCAAGAAATGCAGTTAGTAGGAAATACAATGTAAATGTACTTCCTTAGCCCATGAAAGTTGGTCACTCATCATAAATTAAATTTTGTATTTACTGTAAATATTTATAATATTTTGACAATTGATTTTGATTTTTAAAAACATGCTTTTAACTTACTGTATCAGACTGGAAAGCTAACTATCCAAAGTATTAAACAAGCATGAATGAGGCCCATGACATGCAGGCATGTGTTAGATTTGTCATATCATTTAATATTCACCATAGGCCTATCAAGTGGGTATTTCAGTGAGAAAACCTCATAGATTGCCAATGATTTGCCCAAGAACACTTAACAGATGGGCAAATCAGAATTTATACCTAGCTCTGTCTGATTCCAAAATGCCTATTTCTTCCACTAAACCACATTATTTTGTGAAAGAAAAAAATACCTTCTAAATATTCAAGCATAGATTCGGTATCCATGATTTTCGTATACCTGAGAATCATCACAGTTTCCAAAACCAAGATTTCCAAATTCCTTCTTTCTGAAATTCATATAAGGCTGTACAGAGGATAGGTGAATAAACTTTCACTGGTGAACAATTATTTTTCTAATGTTTTTAGAAAAAATAGACTTCTCTCTCTGTGTATGTCAGCTGCTGCTGAAAAGATAAAAAAAGACACCGAGGAGTCCTCTCAAGACCTGTTGTAAGTCTGTGAAAATGACATTTTCCTCCTTTGCAATTTCTATTCCATGTCTGCAGCAAAGCATGCTGGGCCACAGGGAATTGACATTCCTCTGCCTTTTGCTTTGTCCCTGACAGCAGCCAGGTTTGCAGTAATCCCTTAAACACACAGCCTGGGGAGGCTTATATCTAGAGAAACTATTCAGGCAGTTTACACTAGGAGGAGTTCAGGCACCAGCTCACAGGGCTGTCCCTATGCTCATTACTTTCCTCCTGGCTTCTGCTTGCTAGTTTCTCCACAGCCTAAGAAACAGCACAAAGCCTATCTTAAACAAAAACAAATTATTAAAAAGGCATTTGATTTTGGAATCCTATTTAAAAATCAGAATTGCACATGAAACCTAAAATACATTTTTTTACAACGAACTGATGTTTCTAGTGAAGCTAATGCTGTCTAACAGGCGGGGCAGCCATATGCCTGTGACTAAAGCAGGTGTTATTGAGGTGTCTGCAGGCTTCCTGTGTTCAAAAGGAGAGTTATCCCATCTCAAGGAGTCTATGAGTGAAGGAATTCACTTGATCATCTGCAAGCTTGGACACACAGTGGCACAAGCAGTCCCCAGCCTACAAATGGGTGCAACTCCAGATTAGTAAATCAAACTGATGGATTTTCCACAAAAACCGTTATCAATGTTTGTCATTTTCTCAGAGCAGCCCACAGACTTGATATAAAGTGGTACTAAGAATACTCAATTAGCTTCTGTAACTGTAACTCCAGGGGAAAATGTGTTCCCAGCCCGGGGCAAATAAACCACAAACCACTGACACGGAAATCAGTTGAAGGAAAAACTAGATGGGGAGAAAGCCTTTTATTGTTTAGACGAAGCCTGGCTCCGTTCATCTACTCCCGCTCGCCAATCCCTCCCCATCCTGGCTGGAAAGAACCCAAAACCCTCTCCCATCCCAGGGCACGCTTGCCTCCCCCTGCTTTGTAAGCACCTACTCATGCTGAGACTGGACTACTTCTCTCCACCCCTTGTAAACACCTATTGATATGGAGATGCACTAAGGCCAGGCAGAGATTCTGGAAATATTGCAATTTTACCCACAATAATAAAAGCCATTTAGAGTCTCAAATGGGACTTGAAACCATATCTCACCCCACAGCCACGGCCTGGCAGGGAAAGCTGATCTCCAACCTCACTCCCACCACCCTGCAAACCTCTGAGGCAGGGAGAGAGTGGGTCCTGTCCATTTTCAATCTATTCCCCTAGTCTACATTAAGAACGCCAATTAGGAGATAGGGAGCTTAACTGGGCCGGGACAGAAACATGGAATTAGGTGTACATGAAGCCAGAGAACAAGGGAGAAGGGAAGCTTGAGAGTCATGTTCTGGTCTTCCCCAGCAAATACAAATTTAGCCTCCCCTTCCTCCCTTGTCAGCCTTACTTTCTCTCCTGGTTTCTGCTGTGACCACCTTTAGGATAATGACAAGGAAACAGCAGGATAAGAAAGGAGAGCAGCAGGGCAAAGTCTGGGGGCCCAGGGAATGCTAGATCCATCATGGGAAGCATCAGTGTCCCTAAGAATCACCTAGGGCACATATTAAAAATGCACCACCAGGTGGGGTCCAATTCATCAGCTCTGGAGCATAAGCAGCCCAGGTAATTTTGAAGCACACCACATTTTGAGAGACAGATATTCTAAAAATAGAAAAGGAAAGAAAGAAACTAGCCTTTCTTTTTTTTTTATTAAGGTATCATTGATGTGCACTCTTATGAAGGTTTCACATGAAAAACATTGTGGTTACTACATTCACCCATGTTATCATGTCCCCCCCAAACCCCATTGCAGTCACTGTCCATCAGTGTAGTAAGATGCCACAGAGTCCCTACTTGTCTTCTCTGTGCTACACTGTCTTCCCTGTGACCCCTCACACACCATGTGCACTAATTATAATACCCAACAATCCCCTTCTCCCACCCTCCCACCCGTCCTCTCCCACCCCTCCCCTTTGGTAACCACTAGCCCCTTCCTGGAGTCTGTGAGTCTGCTGCTGTTTTGTTCCTTCAGTTTTGCTTCGTTGTTATACTCCACAAATGAGGGAAATTATTTGGTATTTGTCTTTCTCCACCTGGCTTATTTCACTGAGCATAATACCCTCTAGCTCCATCCATGTTATTGCAAATGGTAGGATTTATTTTCTTCTTATGGGTGAATAGTATTCCATTATGTATATGAACCACATAATGTATTCTTTATGTATTCATCTACCGATGGACACTTAGGTTGCTTCCATATCTTGGCTATTGTAAATAGTGAAACTAGCCTTTCTTAAAAACCTGTCTTCAGTATTTTGAATGAGTATAACATGAGGGATGAAAAAAAAATGCAGCTTTACTGTAGCCTCCCACTTCCCCTTTAAGGGGCGGGCTTTCCTCTGGTTCAAGCACAGGTGCGGTTGATTTTTCTCATTCCCAGGAAGCTTCCCTCACCACACCCCTACCAGCTGTGAATCCCAGCTTGGGCTGACTCTGGTCCTCACACAATACCTACAAATCACCTGGAGATCTTGTTAAAACTCAGAGGATTCAGTTGATCTGGGTGGAGCCTGCACTTTAACATTTCTGAAGAGCTAAGGGCCACTGCTCATGCTATGGGTCCAAGGTCCACACTTTGAGCAGCAAAGAGTTAAAAGACGAGAAAAGATGAACAAGGATAAGAAGTTTGCTACTTGGATGGGTATGGTTACACGTTAGCATTGGGCTTCCTGGGCCTGGCACATGTTTAAAATAAACTATGTTATGGGGGCCGTCTCACGAGCTCCTCAGAGGTTTGTATCACTGGGTGTCCAGCCAATGGATTTCAGCCCCAGGCAAGTTCACTATGGATTCAATGAGACCAAAAAATGACAATGGAACATTCTTGGGGTGAAAGGATTTATACCCAACTTTATTTCCACAGTGGCAGGTCAATCACTAGAATCCCGTCCATTCAGAGCGAGTCTGCATGCAGCAAGCCGGTCTCTGCCTCTGGGCCTCTCTGCCCCTGCAGCCGTCTCGGTCTCTGTCCTCGGCGCTGCCACCACTCCAGTCTCATCTCTGCTCTCCTGCAGCCTTAAAGCCATGCCACCCTGTCGCCCAGAGGCACTGGGCGGAGCTCCTTATATAGAGTCAATAACGATGCATTGCCCACATGTGTGTAGTGAGCTAGCCAACCAGGGCCAGGTGAGAATCCTAGCCACAGGAACCTTCACTTTATCCACACTGGGGTTCTGACTTGCAGTTACCCTGACCTAGGTTATACATCTCTCTTCCAGGTTACTACTTGCTTCACAGCTCTTGGGAATCTCAGATCTACCTCTGTCTTTTTGCCACCAGAGTGCTTTGGCCCTTTGAATGCCAAGACTGAAAAGATGACTCTCTCCCTCCCTCTCTCTCTTTCTCTGTCTCTCACTCTAGATCTCATTCTCTGTTGCTCTCTCAGTGCCTATGGTGATCGAAAACCCTCACACAACCTTTGCCTTGATAGACCTCAGGAGTGCAGGCTCATACCAAAGCAGTAACAATTCCCCGGTTGTACCACCAAAGCTGTCAGTCAGTTCGCCTGCCACCCTCCGGATTGCCCTGGCAAGGGACAGACTTCTCTCCAGTAACCCCCAACTTCAGAGGTCACACCATGAGCTTTCTGAGTTTTCCTTGAAGTTAAGGAGGTATAAGTCCATACCCACCTCCCTTTAGGAGGTTGACAGAGAGAGGGGGCACAACACATAGCTTTCTCCAAAGATGCCTGTCTCACTAAATTGTTATGGTATTTGGTAACAGATAAATGATGATGCTATTTTTTTAAGGGCAGGGGATAATCAACATAGAATTGAGCAGAGTGATTACCTCTGATAGGGTCACAGATTTAGCTTCAGTGGTTTTGAAAGTGTCCTAGTTCTTACGTGTTGTGTTTACATAAGTATTTGCTATTTTGTCATACATTTGAAGGGATTTAGAACACACCCCCCCAAAATCTGCTGCTTTGGCATATTGATTATTTTGAGTTAAAGGAACTTGAAAATTAGTAGATGCAAGAAGAAGACATATCTTTTTCTTCTGAAAGCATGAGATGAAATTCTCATGTGAAAGATGCACTCTCTATATAGGAGGAAAGAAATATTCTTATAACCAGAGATGAGGCATCCAGGCCAAGAGAAATCAGTGCAAACAAACCTTGTTACAGTAACTCTAACCTGCCTTTAGTCTCCCCACATATTTTAGTTCCTTTTCCACAGTTCCACTCTTTGTTCAATCTAGTTTATAAGCATTCTTGCCTAGCCATTTCTTTGGATCTTCATTTTCCTATGGGGACTCCAGGTACATGTAAAATTTTGGTAAATAAAATTTGTTTGCTTTTCTCCTGTTAATCTGTCTTATGTCAGATTAAACCTATTAAGCCTAATAAACCTATTGGTTGAAGCCTGTCACAAAGCTAGTCAAGATTCAGGGAAAAGGTAATAGAATCCATCTCTTGATGAAAATGTGGTATATGCATGGATAAAAAGGAGGATCTGAGGACAGCTATCTTTGAAGGGTATCAGCCACCTTGAGCCATGGAATGATTTTCCCATTAAAGAAAGGACTGATCTGGTTTATAAAAACTAATCCATAGATATGAACCTGAACTTAAAAGAATTTGACTAATTCCACCTGTTCACACTGTCATCAATCACATGTATTTCTCTAAGGTATAAGCTTTCACTTGTTAACAACAAAGAAATATTACATGGAAAATAAACGAAAGACTTAGTTCAGAAAGAAATTAACATGTTCAAAGATAGATTGTGGAGCCATCAAATTATCTGTACCTAGTGAACCGAACACCCCCCAAAACTAACCGTGCACCTCACAATTGTAAGGAGAAATGCTTCACTCCAAAACTGTTTACAAAAATGAAAATTGAACAGTAGTTAATTCTGATGCCAACTTAGGAAAGTAAGTGAAAACTCATCATTCTCTTGCCCTGAATGACCTTCATTTTCACCACCCTATTTCCGTTAGTAGGCTCACTCTTCTTCCGTCAGTGAAGTCCAAATTCTCTGAATGTGATGGTAACTTTTCCTTTCTTCCTCCTATCAATTCTTCCTTCAAAGTATTTCTCCCATTCACCCTTCCTTCTCAGCCATGTATCCACAATGTACCCCGGATTTTTATTGCATTAAAACAAATTGACTGTAATTTTCTTCTGGCTCTGATTCCATGCCGAACCCCAACCCAGTACCCTTGAACAATGTCATTCAAATATGCTTCTTCATCTTTCTATGCTCCCATTAAAAAATTTCATCGACTCTTCACTCTCTTCACTGCCCTTGGTTGGGGCTGGGAGGGCTTGGTTTTCACAATCAACTGAGAGATTCTTTCAAAAAAATGCCTGTCTTTGGAGGTTCTAACCTCAAGGGTATTTTCTGCCTATCCCCCCTGCCCCCACTGCCTCACATGAACTCAAGAAAAGAATAATAATCACTGGTAGCGGTGTATCACGTCCTAGACGTGCTAGTGTAGGAGAAAGCATTGAGAACCACCGGACTACACGGTAAAGTCAAAATTCCTTGTCATGTCCTTAAACTCACATCTAATCTATTTATCTGCTTAATTTTTTCCCCACTACCTTGACTGAAAAGCAATTACTGATAGAAATTGGATTAAAACAGTTAGGAAAGCTGGTCCACACTATCAAAAAGCTTACCACATAATAGGAGAGAAAAACACTAAGCAAATAAACCCATCATGTTAAGGGGAAAACCAGAGTGCTAAAGGCAATGAGCAGACACAGGCTCAGGGCTCCAGCTGAAAGGAGAACACTGGCATTCTCAGTCATCCCGGATTAAGGAGAGTTTCTCCATTTGGGTGTCATGCAATAACTTCCTCTCTATGGAAATATTATACAAGCCACTGTTTATTCTCTCATTCCTAGGCTCACCTCATGCCAAACAAGGGTGTGGGCTCAAAGCAAGCTCAGCATCCAAGACAACATAACAATTTTCTGACAGATCCAGAAAACAAGTAAGAGATATTCTGGTAGATTTTGCTAACCACCCAGAGTGTCTAAAACAGGAAAGAAAACAAAACAAAACAAAAAAAGAAGAAACTGTGGGTATGTGTTGTTCATTCATATGTTGTGGGTTGTCCTACTGTTTGTTTTGTCAGCTATTTTTATTAATAATAAGCAAAAGAGAAAAACAGAGTGAGTCACAAATAGAAGATGCATATTTAGGGTCTCTGGCTAAGATCAGAAGATGACATAGTAAGGGGCAAGGGCTGATGCACTCTTGAAACCAAAGGGCCCACTCCCATCCCAGGCATTGATTGTGTACCTCTCTCACCTCCACCTGGGGGATTTTGTCCTGTGCGAGCAGGTCAGGCATTTGGGACTATCCCCCCAAGGAACCTGGGCCTGGAAAGGGAAAAGAACATAGGCTTGGGGGCCAGGAAAAGCTAGGTTTGGTTCTTAGTTCCAACACTTTCTAGCAATATGTCTCAGTTTCTTCCTCTGTAAAAAGGAAAAGATAAAACCTTTCTTGCAGACATTTTTGTGAAAAGTAAGAGAGGATGTATGTGAGGAGACTGGTTCACAGTAGACTTTCAATGAATTGTAGCTGCTATTTTTGTCAACACTAGGCCAAGGTCACCACTGTTCAACACGTAACCGTTATCCCAATGAAACAGCACAGTGAGACCACCTGTATTAGCAAATCCTCCCAAGAGCTCAAGAAACCAACAAAATTCAGTAGCTGCAGGATGGAAAGCAAAGGTATTTCACTTCTTTGTGCTTTTCATACACACGTGGATTATAGCGTCTAACTTCTAAGGATTAATAGAAATTGTTTTTTTAGAGTTTAGCTCAAGTCAGTGCCTGGCACGTAGAAAGCACTCAATAAATGGTGAATGTTATTATTACTGGTCTTCTACAAATTAAAAAGTAATGAGAAAAGAGCAACCCTGTCATTTTCAAGATTCTGAACCTCCAAGCATCTTACTTACCAAATCACCTCTATTACACAGAAGAAATTAAAACCCTCCCTTTGAATTTTCCTTTCAGGTCTTTCTATTCCTTTCTATACTTTGTTTTCCTCTGAAAAGGAGGCATTGATGTTTTTACGGAGTCCTCCTAGCTTATCTATTTTACAGTTACTAGTGAGAAAGTTTTGGTGAGGAGATGGTAACATTAAACACAGATAAGTTTCATTGTTGCCATTTTCTCCTAAGATGACCACAGTTAAAACTCTCAATCATGTGCAAGTGACTAAAACATACAGAATGTATATTTTGGCCATCAGCCCTTCTCACTGGAGTTTTGCTCCCTCAAAGTCCAGAAGAAGTTAGGCTGTTTAAGATGTTTCATCTAAAGGGCTTCAGAGGCATTTCACCCTCACAAATCTTTGGAAGCTCTGTGTGAAAAAACTGGGTCACATGGCAAGTATAAAACTTGGCAAGGAGGCCTGTTCCCTGTCAATATGTAAGCACTGCCTGGCTAACAGCAAACACCTTACTTTGTAAATAACATGGGAGGAAAATCAGAAGAGGATGCTGAGGTGTTTGAAGTGGGTCGGCTTGGTTCCTTATTTTAAGCTTTCATTTAGAGGCAGGTGGAGTTGGGTCCCCAGGAATGTGACTTCAGATGCAGGGAGGGTGGGGCACACTCCGCAGGCCCATCATTGCTAAAAACCTCTAACTTTGGCTCAACACCTGGGAGAGCCTGCTCCACACCAGGCACGGGGCTGGGCCCTGTAATAAGAGTGGATCAAATAGACTCTCACGTTTTTCCCTGTTGCCGAGAGTCCAGAGTATTGACTGGCACTTTTCCCCATACTTGAAGCCGGGTACAATCCTCTGTAGTTGTCAAACTCCCCTTCATTTGGTAACTTGGTAAAGAATCACGAGTTTCTCTTCCTCTTCCTCAGCAATTCATCAGGTAATTTTTCTCTTCCCTTTATTGGCTTGACGTAGACACAGGTAGGTCGCTCAGGTCGAAATAACACATTTCCCCTAAAATAGTGTTTTTGGGTTTTTTCCATCCTGAATAAAGTACATGAGGCCCTCAACGACGTCCTGCCGACATAGTGCCTGGTGGAGAACAAGTGCTAAATAAGCATTTGGTTAATTAATTTGAGACTTTAATTTTATTATCCAGAAAAGTGCTTGTTTCACCTTTATAGATATGGGCTTGGTCATGTACTTTGAAAGCCTCAGGTAAAACCGACTAGATCCCTTTGTAAGAGTCCTTACAGTGGCGTCAGAAAGCTGAAGGAAATCGTACAAATTGTGCAGCACACACGAGGTATCCAGACCGACCAGGCCAGTGGACGGGGCCTGGTCACTGATTAGCAGGAGAACAGCAGCCGACGGCTCTCTCGGAATGCCTCCTTCCCAATCTGCACACTTAGAACGGTAACTCTAACCTCATGACGTTATTTGGAAGATTAAATTGTATAATGAATGTAAAGTGCATGGTTCATATTAGACATTTAATACATGTCCGTTCCTTTTTTCTTCGCCCCTGCAAAAATTTAACATTGCCATGAAGTTTGCCAAAAAAGGAAAAGGCCTCCAAAGTTGCTTGCTACTGCAAGGGTTATAGGCCCTCCCTTCCTCCCCGAGTACTGGAGAAGTGTCAGCCAAGGAAATTAAATGCTGTTCCCCTGCCACCCACTTGGTACCCACCAGGGCCCCAAAGCACATTAAAATAACACCAGGGCAATGATTAAAGCTGAAGTTGGGCTGGCAGGGAAAGCACAAGGCCCCACCCCTCAGAGGCTTAGTTATACCTATGGGGACACCAACTGCACGGCTCCCCGCTGGCTGACGTCACAGCTTACTGTTGTTTTTGCCCCTGGCATTTGTGGGAAGGAAAGGCAGGGTGCGGAGAGTGAGCCTGCCCGGGGGGTTGCCTTGGAAAAGCCTGCTGGGGACCCCCAGTGGTCATCAGGAGTCATAGGCGTCCTTGCAGAAAGAAAGCTGCGGCCTCGGGGAAAATACCTGGGCTTCAATTCCATTTGTCTTCCTCCTCTTCCCAGTGACGAGGGTTTTTCCTAGGAAGTTCGTGGTGAGAAAGCAAGCACTTTGTGACCTCCCAAACAGGCCTGGGGTTTAGAAATTGGAGTTATGTGTTACATAGACATCAGAAAGATGGCTTCAAATTGGGAGAGAGATCTAAAATGTTCTTTGCAATTATCAGCAGGAAAGCAGGAGGCAGAGCAAGCAGCTTGCGAGCTGAAGGAAGTGTTAGAGTGTCTGCGATAAGCCCGGCTTTTCATAAGGACAGCCGTCAGTGTGACTACGGGCCAGGGCCCACTCCCCAGACCCACTCCCGCAGATGCATAAGAAGGAAGAGAACCGTAAGTCAAGGGTGTCCTCCTCGTCAACAAGCCGTTACAGCGCGTGTATTTCTCTCCCTGAGTCTTCATTCCTGTAACTCTAGTGGAAATAAGCAACAACGCTATATAGTGTTGGGGAATAAATAATAAATGACTCTGCCTTCACTCCTGCCTGTTCTCCAGGGGTGTCTGGAGAATAGAGAGTGACCCAACAGGAATTTATTTACACAAAGTACCAATACACTCCTGGGGAGGAACTTTTTCTTTGGGGGAAGGACTGGGAGAACTCAAGTCTGTTTCACAGATGGGCAGTGGGGGTGACTCTTAACACAGCATTGTTTTTTGTCACTCAGGTTCATCTCCAACTCAGCCTTCCAGGCCTCACCTCTTTCCTTGCAGTGATGAGGCACAAAACGAACTCCTGCTTCAGCAGCAGAAGAGACATCTCCAAGTGTGACATCTGCCAAGACATTGGGCACTGCCGCCTGTGCAGAGCCAGCAAGGACCCCACTGCAGGTATGTGTAACCTCCGAGGGGCGGGGTAGTTTCTTCATTCATGCGTCTCTAAGCACGCTTGCTGTGGTGGGTTAACTGGTGGCTCCCCAAAAGATGCATGCCTGTTCAAGCCCCCTGAACCTGTAGACATGACCTTATATGGTCTTTGCAGATGGAATTAAGTTAAGAATCTCAAAATGAGGTCATCCTGGATCATCTAGGAGGACCCTAAACCCAATGACAAGGGTCCTTATGAGAGACACAGAGGAAAGCCACAGAGAAATAGAGGAGAAAGCCGTGTGGAGACAGAGGCAGAAATTGGAGGTACACAGCCACAAGCCAAAGAATGCCAAGAGCTACCAGAAGCTAAAAGCAGGAAGGAAGGTCCCCACAAACCCTTCAGAGGGCGCGTGAGCCTGCCAACACCTGGATTTCAGACTTCTGGCTCTAGAACTGTGCGAGAATAAATTTCTGTTATTTTAAACCACCTGGCTTGTGGTAATTTTTAAAGGCAGCCTCAAGAAGCTAATACATTTTTAAAAAACACGTCCTGAGAATGTTGGCAGTGCCAAATGCCCTGTTAGGTCCTGGGAATGGAGCAGTAAATGAAACTTACAAGGGGGAAAGAGATCACATGCTGGTGAAAAAACAAACAAGAAAATTTCTGAGAGTGCAAGTCCTACAAATAAATATGTAAACATGGTGATGTGGTTAAGAGGAAAGCTACTCCAGACAAGCTAATCAGGAAAGACCTCTTCCATTAGGAGACATTTTAGCTGACACTATTCAGAAAGGCCCAGAAAAAGAATGGGAAGATTGCTGTGCGTGCAGCGGGACTTTTTCCAGAGGAAGAGCCAGAAAAATGCTATTTTGTAATTCTCCCTGTGCCCTGTTTAAAAGCCCAAAAATTGTTTTCCAAATGGTGTTCCTTTGAGCCCTAAGATGTCCTGCTAGAAACCCTCCAGGAGCTGGAGGGAGGTTGGACGGTATCCGGACAAGGCTCTAGGTCCTATTGTTTCTGCCAATCAGAACAGCTGTATGCCTGCCAATTTTATGTACTTACTTACAGCTTCCAAGTGAGCTTTTACTTAAGAAAATGTTCTGTGGCTTGGGGAAAAATTTAAAAACACTGCCTTAAGTTGTAGCCCAGGAAACATGAAATTATGCTATGTAGAGTGTGTTTTTATCCAAGGTTTTCTACCTTTTAAAGTACAGCCAATAGTTCGCTAGTATCTACACAGACTAAGTGAAGGGCATGGAATTTTCTCTCCTCCTAGATTCTGTCTTCCCTTTGATTGATGTCCACTCCTCCAAAACACTGTTTTTTCCTCAGGAAAGGAGACTTTACTTAACTCAAATGCGTGCATTGATTACATGGAGTATTTTTTAACCTCATTGGTACAATACTTCAGTTTTCATACTTAGCCTAAATATTTGCTTAGGATCCTGTGCGGCTAAGATGGGTCAGGAGCTTCACACCATGCTAAAATGAAACCAAGGGCAACCAAATAGAACTTCCTGTTACAGCAACCTCCTCCTCTCAAACCATTCCCAAAGGAACAAGTGGCCGCAGGACACACTAAAACTGAAAAACCCTTAGGGACTTAATTCAGCCAATTCTAGACTCCTTAGACCCCCAAGATTATCAGTTAGGGTTAGATGTTCTGTGAGTAACAGAAAGAAAAAAAAAATTAACAGTGCCTTAAACAGGAGAGGATATTTTTATTTCTCTCTCCAAGACATCTAGGTAGTCAGGCTACGTCCAGTAGGGCACTCACCAGTGTTAGGGACCCAGGCTGCTTCCATCTTGTTGCTCTGCCGTGAACATGACTTCTACCCCAAGGCCACTAATGTTTCAAAATGGCTACTTTATCCAAATTTCTACCAACAGGAAGGATGAAGTGCATTTTAAATGGCAATTGGTACTTCTACTTAAATCGCATTGGCCAAAACATAACCACACTGGAGCTGAGAAATGTGTTCTTTCTTCCAAATAGCCATGTGCCTGCTAAAGTTAGGGATTTATTACTGCCTTCTGCTTACCTCTATGGCCTCCTTTTGCTCTGTGCTCACCTCCCACACTCCAGACTCTGCCACAAGGCCCTGCTTCTGGTGTCTGAACAGGTCCAGCTCCCTTCCAATAGAAAGCTTTTGCACGTGCTCTCCTCCCTGGGGTCACTCTTCTCCACCCCCAGAGTCCACTTTCTTTATCTTATTTTATTCCTATTTATCCTTCATATTTGGATTGAATCAATACTCCCAGCCCCAGCACTTCTACCCCCTTGGGGTGGGGGTAGGGGAAGAAATAAAGTCAATGTAAAGTCTCAAAGGAGCTGTAATTTAATGCTTCAGATCCAGGTGAGAAGGAAAGAAGTTAGGAAATACACTCTGTGGCAGACAGGGTAGCTGGTGTTCTTTGTTTGCTTACTTGCTCTTTAAATCATTGGTTTTAAAACATTGCTCCTTTTTAAATCCTATTCTTCAGGTCTAAGGTGGGGAAGTGAATAGGTTTGCATGAGATACTTAAAGTCAAAGTAATAATTATCATAATAGCTAACACTTATGTAATTCTTACTATCTGTTCAATACTGGTCTGAGACATATATAAATCATCCAATCTGTCCATTCACTGACCAGAAAACTCAAAGGCAACATTCCGAACTAAACTCTCTATTTTCCCACAAACCTGTAAATTATTTTCTTAACTATTTACTTTTATAAATAAGCCCTCTGTAAGAAAACCAGAAAAATCAAAATATAGAAATATAAGATAGGTTATTTTAATATCAGTTATATTTAAAATGCATGCATGATATATGATGTAATTAAAATGCAGCTTTACTCTTGGTTCCCCAGCATCTCTCCAAAATATATTCAGCTGGGTAACCTCCTTCCTATACCAGGATAAAAACTGTTGCAGGCTCAAGGCCCTTTTATTCACCCTTTGGTAACAGTCATACAATGAGTTTAAGTCACCAGTATATTAAACGCCCAGTGTCATGTAATAATTAAACCTCCAAGCGTAACTCTGTGTCCCTTCTTCTCTCCCCAGCTGCAGCTTCAGGCGGGAAGTCTGCAATGAGGAAGGCACAAATGCTCAGCTCCTTCTCTTTGCTGGCATTGTTTCTCCAGCCAGGCAACAGGTCCAGAGGCTGGTCTAGAGGATGGAGGAAGGATAAAGAAAAGAAAGGACTAACGTATCCTGAGTCAGATGCATAGTTCATGGTGCTGGCGGGTCACCCCCTCTCTCTGGTGGTGGGGTTTAGTGGCTAGCTTAGTGCTCAGTGCCAAGCCCCATCCTCCTGCTGGCCCCTTGGCCCCAAAGTGTGCGTTTCTCTCTCTGTCTCTGTAGTCACTTATTCGTCCTTCCTCAGATACACCTCTAGGCTCCTTCTGCAGAGGATTCCTCCCCACACCAAGGGGCCTATTGGACAGATGCAGAACCCACATTGGCTTGCTCCCATGCAACCAATATCTGGTCCATTTGAAATACTCGTGCACCCTCCACCCTGACAGTATCCTCAGAGGCAGGCTGATCTCAAAGCAGTAGCAGCCACCAGAGAAGTCAATCAGCCCTTGTCTCTCCCTTGAGATTTTCTGGGCGGGATCGGACCCCAGTGCACGGCTCACTCTCTTTTCTCGCACGTGACTCAGGCACCAGTCCTCGATGTCTCGCAACTTGCGGAAGTACATTTCAAAGCCTTCCAAGTCCGCTTCTTTCACTAAGCTTGGGTTAAAATAGATAATCCCCTGCCACCTTCTCCCAAAGGCAGTGATATCGTCTCAGACCATGGAAAAATCCTCTCTCTACATAAATTTCTTTGGCAATCCTCTCTTGCTATCCATACCCTCACCTCAGCACTTTTTATATCCTTGATCTGCTAAATCATGGAACTGATCCTCAGAGATCTCCTTCATTAAAGTCTTCATTTACAGATTTGTCTCACAGTCTCACACCCCATTTAGTTAACAGTATCTACTATAGTTGTGTCTCAACTGAAACTGAGGCATGAAGAATCCCATTCTGACATGACTGTTACAGTTAGCTGAAGGCTAACTGTCTGCAAAACAGAGAACTAAAATGTAATAGATTAAGTAAGACTGAGGCTTGACTTTTTGAATGGGAAAGGCTGTTTTGCCTGATTAACTCATTTAGGACCGAGTTTCTTCCATTTTGATTCCTGGGATCCTCCAGGGCAGTGGCTCTCAAACCTATTAATCTGAGAACCCTTGCATAACCTTAAAAATTATTAAAAACCTACAAAAACCCAAACACTGACAACACCAAATGCTGGCAAGCATGTGAGCAACAGAACCTCTCATTCATTCCTGGTGGGAATGTAAAATGGTACAGCCAGTTTGGAAGTTTCTTAGAAAACTGAACATACTCTTACCATGAGATCCATCAATCGGGCTCTTTGTTAGTCATCCAAATGAGTTGAACACTTATATCCACACAAACACCTGTTTGCAGATGCTTATAGCAACTTTAGTCATAATTGCTGAAGCCTGGAAGAAGCCAAGATGTCCTTTAGTAGGTGAATGGATGAATATATTGTGGTACATCCAGACAATATGGAATATTTTTCAGTACTAAGAAGAAATGAGCTATCAAGTCATGAAAAGACATGGTAGAAACTTAAATGCACATTACTAAGTGAAAAAAAAATCTGAAAAGGCTGTATACAGCATGATTCCAACTATGTGACATTCTGGAAGAAGCACAACTATGGAGACAGTAAAAAGATCAGTGGCTTCCAATGGCAAGGATGGAATAAACAGGCAAAGCACAGGGGCAAACTTCCAAGAGAGCACAACGGTACAAAAGAACTGACATATCATATCCGCTGCATTCTATTAGGCAAAGCAAGTCATAAACCACCTCATAATCAAAGGGTGGGGAAATAAACTGTACCAATTAAAAGGAGAGCAGCAGTCACCTGTCAATACAAGGAAAGGAATAACTGCAGCCAGTTTGCAAGTACTCCGCCACGTATGGTCAAAACCAGCTGCCAAGAAGGGTAACAGAGTCTTCAAATGGCAGCCAAAAGCTCATGAGTGGGAAGAACAGATTTAGAGGGAAAGAATTAGCAGTCTGTGAATCTTTCAATTGTCCTCTTATTCTAATCAAAATCACTACAAAAGTTTTTGGGTAACTTGACGATTTGATTCTAAAAGCAAATGACTTTTCTAAATAAGAAGAGCCAAGAAAATGTTAAAGAAGAACTATATGGGGACATTTGTCCATGCAGACATCAAGACCAATGGAACAGACTAGAGGCCAGAAACAAACACATGCATATATGGAAACTCAATTGTAAAGGAGCATGTATTACATATCTGTGGAAAATTAAGGACCAAAGACTTCACTGTGAAAGGCAAAACCAGAACAATTTAAAAAGGCAGTATGGAATGTCTTTGTGAGCTGGAGGAAAAGACCCCTTTAAGATAAGATAAGATCCAAAGTTACCTTAAGGGAGAGTCGGGGAAAGGCCACATTCTACTACACTAAAATTTGGGCCTTCTGTTCAGCAGAAGACACTACAAAGAGCATGGTAAGACAAGCCAGTGTGGAAATGGGGCAGAGATAGGTCAATAGACAAATGGAATGGAGCTGCAAGGCAGAAAAGGCTTAAACTGGTCATAAGTCACAAAGTGGGAGAGAATATTTGCAATGAAATTAATAAAAGATTGTTATCAAGAATTTGTAAAGAACTCATAAAGAAAAAAAATGGCTAAAAAACAAACTGGAATCTCAGAAAATAGGAAATACGGTGAAGAAAAATATAAAAACATGGCCAGTCTCATTCATAATTAAGGGTAAAAATTGAAATCAAAATCAAAATGCCATTTTACCCCTCCCTGATTTTACAAATTTAAAAATATCTGACAATGCCAAATGTCTTCAAAATGAAGATTTTAGCAACAGAAACAGTCATACAATGCCAGTGGGAGTACAATCCTTGTGGAAAACATTTTGACAATACATAATAAAGTTGCCAATGGAAAAGGCAAAACTATGAAGACAGTCTACACCACAGCGATTTGTCTCTTAAATGTGTGCATTAGAGAAAGTCTCCCACGGGTGCAGGAGGAGACATATACAATAGTCAAAGAAACATTGCTCCTAACAGCAAAACCTGGGGAAAAAAACAAGTATCTAATAATATTTAAATGGATAAATAAATAGTATTTCATACTTTGGAATTCTATATACAGTAGTTAAAAGTGAATGAATGGGCAGCAAGGAATCACAAAAAATAGGTTCGTAACAACAAAGACAAAAGCAAGTCTTAGAAAAAAATACACGGCATGGCTCCTATTATGATCAAGGGCTGACAAACTGCACAGTGGATGGTGTTAGGGTTCCCTCCTAGGTGGCAGTGCTCGTCTATTCTGTTGCCAACTTGTCTGAGCTAGGAGCTACAAATCCCAGAATTTTGTTCCCTGTGTGGTCTGATGTTAGACTTGGCCGAAAGAGAAACTTCAACATGGTAGCAGAAGTGAATCAGCAGCCCATTTTCTTAAAAGGTATGTGCAGTCTAATGATTGGTGATGGACAGACACCAAGGGTCCGGCTTATACTTCCTCTCTTCTTTCAGCTGCCAGCCCTTCTGTTCACTCTGACCTTTGACCAACTGCAGACAGAGGGGGCAGCTACACCAAGGCAATAACCCCATCATCTGCTCCGGCAACCCGTGCAGCCCCACTCCTGTGACTTGGCATTCTTAGCTTTTCCTCCAGACCCTGGCTTGCCCTCTGCACTGGGCTTACGCACCGTGCTTCAGGAGGCTGGTCAGTGGTTTCTCCTCCATTTCTCTCACAGCCTCTTCCAGATATACACTGAAAGATCTAAGGAATCACATTATAAGAAACCCCTTATCCAGCATCACTCACAGTAGCCCTGACAGAGTGACAACGCTATAGAGATGAGCAAGGGAACAACTGGCAAATTTCAAGATACTGGTGTCCTCTGGTGGGGACGCCCCTCAGCCAGTGTGTCTAGAAAAGCTGAACCTGATGGTCACAAGCCAGGAAAACACAAACACGTTTTGTCCTCCGTGCCACGCCTGGTCTGGCCTACACCTGTTATCCTGCCAGTGAGGGCGCCGGGATTTAGGAGAAGTCTGGAAGATCAGAAAAGAGGGCATTCAAAAAAGAAAATCAAACCTGGGTTCCAGAATAAACCCATTTTTGCCTCATTATCGTGAGTATTTCAACCAGAGAGAGACAACCCTGGGAGTCGGACTTGGGCCTACAGAAAGTGTTACTGCCTATCCACCAAAAAGCTAGGGCAGAAAGGACGATGAAAAAACAAGGACGCATTTGAAGATAGCCCTTTTGAGAACTACTGCATGGAAACTCCCTCAGAATTAGAATTCCACGATAATTATGTACTACTGAATGACGGAACAGTTAAAAATAGCAAAAGGCTACTAAATATGTGTATTGTAAATGTATCCTGAGCACTGATAAAATCTGAAACCATAATCTGTGACTAAAGATAGAAAGTAAGATTTTGCAAATGGATTTTTATCTAGAAAACGAGGTGGCCACAAGATGGCAGTAAAAGGTAAGAGATAAGGACAGGCCATGGACTTTATTAACCCCTAAAAGCCCTTAAAAGTATTTTAAGATGTACAAAAACTTCAAGTTTTTTAATATAATCTTCTGAGTATAACTTGCATACAGTATTTAAAGTAGATATAGAGATAAAAATTCCTAAATACTAGAGTTCTTTGACATCTGGGAAAAGTGGTTTCCTCAAGGAAAAGGATGCCCAGTTTATGAGGATGACATCATGAAGATCCTGTGTCTCCTCTGCCTCACAATATTCTGTGAGTAAATTATAGAGTAACTAAGCTATAAAGGGAATTAAAATGCTTAAGGCAAGCTTTCCATCCCAGTTTCCCTTGAGTTCTCAACTCAGTGCCCTTCCCCTGCCCTCATCCCATTTCCAGTCAGTCTTTAATCATCTCAGAAATGTTTGTCAAGGTCTTCTGCTCTCTCTGAAACTGATCCTTGGATTCAAAATCTTGGTTTAGTCATCTTCTTGGTGGATCCTTTACACTCATAAATGTAAATGAAACTCACTAATATTCTTCGGGTTCTAGCTCTTCTAAAGTCATCACTTCAGAGGTGATGGGCAAATAGCCAGTGAAGGAGCTTTCATACAAGTGAAACCTTGTCAAAGGCATAGCAAGGATAACCTCGATCAGAGGAACCAGGCATTATAGGACAAAGATGGGAAGTATCGTGCATCTTCATTAATTTGTTCCACCTAACTTTGCTAGTATATGCAAGGTGCCAGGCAGCATAATATGTGCTGGAGATAGTGGTGGGAAATAGCATCTGCTCTCAGGGAGCTTACAGTCCAGCTGGGATGACAGGCAAGTAAACAAATACTAAGCGGGGTGACAGCTGCTAAGGTAAGAGCTCAGTGCACAGTAAGCACTGGAATGTAAACTCCGTGAGGGTAGGAATTTGGATCTGTTTTGTTCATTACCCCAGTGCAGGAATGACTACAAGCTTTGGGAGGCCCAAAACAAAATGAAAATGTGGGGTTCTTCATTAAAAACATTATTAAGAATTTCAAGACAGCAACAGCTGAGCATCCAACCAGTTGTGGGCTCTGCTGAGCTGAGGCCGTGAAGCCATGAAGACTGCCCCACCCAGGACTAAAACGAGGCCCGCATGCAGTAGGCTCTCAGTCAGTGTGGGGCGTGGGGGAGGAAGAACAGGCAGAGCGCAGTGAAAGGTCTTAGAAAGTGCATAAGCTGGACGTAATAAATCAGCAAAGATTCCCTGAGACTTTCTGGTTAAACTGAGATGGGAAAGCAAAGCAGGAAATCCCCAGGAACAGTAGGAGAGAAGTAAGAACATGTGTGAAGTTGTCACCAGCTAATGCCCTGAGCAGCTCAAAGGTCTTTGTTTTGACCCATTTTTATTTCAAGACCCTAAGGTTTCCAAAGCACCTGATACCTTGCAAAGTTGTTCTTCAGTTAATAACTGTTCCAAACGAGTTTGGTCCACACCACAGGAGCGCCCCACGCACAGAGGAACCAAGGAGAGCTCTTCCCTCTGCCTCACTGCCGCAGAAAACGCCGCCCCGGCAGGAGCTCTAGCACAAATCCAGACACAGCCACGTAGGTAGAAAATGTTTTCAAACTGTGCCTTTTATTTACTTCTGATTTAAACTCACCAAGAAGTGAACTCTTTTGAGTTGGTAACAAAGCCTCACAGCAAGAGGGAGAGCCTGGCTCATGAAGGAACTAGGGGTCATAAAATTGATTTGGTAAGTATGAACTCACATTTTTAAGAAAGAAAAGGTAAAATATTAGAGAGCATCTTCCATTTTTCCATAAACCTTTTATCTGATATACACATGTATGCATGTGTGTATATGTACCACAATGTAAAATGCTGAAAATTATTTACTGGGATAAGGTGAAAAAAAGCATGAAGGGCTGTAGGCTCTAGCAGGGGAGGAGTATGAGAGTACGATATGATATGAGAAAGAATGGGGAGAAAAGAGGGTAGACAGAGATCCAAGGGAAGAAAAGTTTTTCCTCCAGGTTCTTTTGGCTGATCTACTGATTCAATTGACATAGGACAGAGCAATGCAGATGAGCTGAATGGGAGTGGAGATGGAGGGGAATGGGCAGGGGAAGAGCTGTTTTGGAATGCACATTGACAGAACGCTAATTATATTTTATAAGCTGAGCTGATTGCATTTTACCTGGCAGCGAGAGGCCTTCTCTGACAGGTTTCTTCCTACAAAAGTCACTAACATAAAATCCCATTTAGCTAATGCATCGGGAGAACTGTGACCCTGAAGAATTCATGAATCT
>JAVSCE010017326.1:0-50197 GCA_032199065.1 Smutsia gigantea | reverse complement strand
ACAGTAGGTGCTCAGTACGTTTTTACTGGATGAATAAATGAATATTGTCAGATAGTTAACAAATAATTCCATGGCTTTATACATTATAGGAAAAAACAGAGCAACGTTCCAAAGGAATAAAAAAACACTCTACTAAATTACATTCTTTTAAGACAATCAGTCTTCACTGAGAGTGTGTGATGCAGAGAAAAGGGGCACTTACTTCCGGATCACCGTCCTGGACGCTGATGAACTCTGGCCTCCCCCTTCTTCACAGTTTGGGCTTGTCAGGTCTCCATACCTTCACAGATAAAAATAAAACCCAACACAAAAACGTCCAGTTAATGGTGTTGGAAGGCAACTCTATTCCATTTCAACCACAAGATTAACACAGTTACACTTTCAGGAGTAATTAAAGAAAGAACTATTTATGGACAGGGTCAAAAAGTGATACTGTTCGGCTGATATTTACTTAATGGGTATACGTATATTCTAAACAGAAGAGTGATTTAACCATGAATCATGCTGATTAAAACTTTCTCTTAATTTTTAACATTTCTTTGCAATTTCTTAGATGAAAGTAGGCTTTTCCTCTTAGCGGAAGAATCAGGTAGGACGTGCTACAAAGGCAGGAGATTCCTCAGGGACTCCTGAGCGCACCACCCGACATGCCCACGCTTGGCTGCCCCTACTGAAGGAAGGCGTGGCTTCGCTTGCCCAGATCACACCAGTGCTGCCCAGAGCCCAGAGTGATGACCCCACACTGTGCTCCTTGAGGATAAGTCCATTGCAGAAGGGTTATGGAAATAATTCTGGGCCCTCACGTTATGGCTAACAAAGAGATGTGGACCAAAGAGCAGAATTCATATATGTCAGCCACCAGGACAGCAGGTGTGGGCACGCTGAGGCCAGACTCATCCAGACTTCTCCAGCAATCGGGGACGGGGACACACGGGTCCAATTCTTGGGAAAGCAATAGATGTTTAAATTTGAAATTTGTCTCATACAAACTCAAAATTTACCAAGTAATTGATCAATCCCTAAATCTACTGTTAGCTGTTCTTCTAATTCCACACATAAGGCTATTTCATGTGCACACATCATGTTTGGTTTGGTTCCGAACATCCACTTAGTGAATTCACATTAAATTCTTAAGGAGGAGTCTTTCTATTAAGATGCCTTGACAATTTCTGCAGTTTCCCTTCCCATCAATGAAGAATCCAGAGACAACCTTGGAGTTTCACAAGCTGTTCGTCTGTCCTGGTAGTTTTGGTAACAGAAATTCTATAATTGGTGGACTCACATTTTTAAAGAGCACACTTTTGTCTTCTACGGATGGGATTAAAGACTCCAGTACCCTTATGGTTCCTTGTTCCTAGGATTTACAAATCCTTTTAAAAATAAAAGCCCACCATCTCCTTTGACTGAATGCCATTCCATCTGGGCTCCCTATCACCCTATCCCGGTGGGTTCCAGTTTGTGCCCTTAGGCATTAGCCCCCCCACCAAAACACACACACACACACACACACACACCACACACACCACACACACACACACACACACACACACACAAATCCACCTGCTCCTTTCTCAAGCTGATCAGCCTTATGGACTTCCTGGCCTCCCACTGCCTCCACCCTCCCCATTCACCTCTCCTTTCTGTCTTGCACCTGCTGTTTAGAGAGCTTCCCAAGCTACTCTGCTTTTCCTGAGATAACGACTCAGATTAAGATTTACTCAGCCCCATGTGAGCAAGGCAAGGATGGGAATTGAGATTACTATAAATAAACAGAGAAGGATTTTTTTTTTTGGCTCTCTCCTTGGCCACCATCATAGCGAACCATGTCCTCAAGTTCTCTCACAATAGGCTTGTTGGTTTATTTACATAGGGAAGATTAGGGTGGGTGTGGTGGAGAGGCCATAGGGTAGCCGCAGCACCTTCCAGGACCTGACTGTAGTGACTCATGAACTCTTCTCCTGCCAGCCCTCAAGCACTAACTGTGGGACTTAATCTCTGTTTTTGTCACATTGTGTGTTCATTAATTCTCTCTCCGGTTATCCGGGAATATTGCACCCCTTATCTTCCAACTAGAAGCTGAGAGAGAAATAAAAGGGAAAAGGCTTTACAAAGAAAGGATACAATTTTACTGTTCCTGATATTTTTCTTTTCAGAGAAGTTTGTACTAAAAATTCCCTGATCTTCCTATTCTTTGTCTTTAATTTTAGCTTCTCGTGCTCTGCTGCTCTTCCTTTACATGTGTCAGACTCGGAGCTCAGACACAGGCTGGGATGGGACTCACTCCTGTTGCCGTTCCTCTCCCAGAAGCTGGCGCCGCTGGGGCAGTCAGATGGAGTGAAGGACGCAGCAGCTCCCGTGGTGAGGGGAGCACTCTCTCATTAACGCACTGGTACCCTCTGTTCAGAGCGAGTGCTCTGAAGACCACACAGGGACTTCTTGTGGCCACCAAAGTGTCTACAGGTTCATAGTCAGGACCAGGGTGATGACTGATAATCTGGAGACCAGAGCGAACCACCCCCAAGAAGATGAGGCATGTGGGCTGCGCATGAGGCCCAGCTGTCCAGGCTCGAGGTCTGCAGTCGCCCCTACCTCCTCTCCACCCAGTCCACCAGGAAATCCTTTGGCTCTGCCTTTATGACATATCCTGAATCCAAACACTTCTCACCACTACCACCCTGGCTTAAACTACAACCATTTTTGGCCTCGATCAAGGCGATACTTAACTAGTCTCCCAGCTTCTAGCAGCAGCCACACAGAGTCCTGGTCAGTGTAAATCGGATCTGTCACTGCTTGGCTCAGGACCCTCTCAATGCTCCATGTCACTCTGAGAAAAGGCCAAAGCCTCACCTGTTTCATGAGGCCCTAAATGACCTGCCCAAATCTCTGACCACGTTTCCTACACTCACTCACTCTCCTTCAGCCTCGCTGGCCTCCTTGCTGCTCCACTCACATCAGGTGTCCTCCGGCCTCAGACCTTTCTACACACTGCTGCCTCTTCCCACACATGTGCCAGTCGTGCCCACCTTCATCCTTCAGCTTCTGCAGGCCACTTTCTCAGTAAGGCCTTCCCTGACCACCCAGTGTGAAAACAATTGCTATTTATTCTCCATGGCCTTCAACAACTTCTAATATATTGTGTAATTAATTTAGTTATTGTGTTTATTGTCCATTAGAATATAAACACAAGAGCAGGATTTTTGTCTCTTCTGCTCACTACTCTTTAGAGCTTAAAATAGTGCCCAGCACCAAAAGACAAGTTGATGGCTATTTTTGTTGGGAGCAGATGAGTGGTCTAGTGGGGTTCCATAAGCAGACATGAAAATGGACTTCCCTACTACAAGGTTCAGATTTGTCTCTGCAAGGGCATCATTTGGCTTTTTGATTAAACAAATGTCTTAACCTGTCTGTACCTTCATTTCTAAAGATTTAGCAGCATAAGAAAGCTTTGGGATAGCTGAGATCATTCCAAAAATCTAAAATTAAAATGCAAGAGAATTTAAGTTTTAAAATCTTAAAGCTGAGATCTTGAAGGTATAGGCAGTATAAAATGAAAAACATGCATATACAGGTTTACAAAGGAGAACTTTAGAAGCCAGCTAAAATTAAAGAGCTTGTGGTCCTCTGGATCTTAGAGGGGAGGGGATTAAATTATTTGTCCCTACACTTCTCTTATCATAAGGAGAATTAACACTTTATGGGGGGAAAAATTAAAAAGCTAGATCAGCATTGGAATCAGGAACTCTTTAATGTGCAAGCCAAGTCATTTGAGAGTTGGTTTTACTCGATTAAGAGTGTTTCTTTGATGTTTCCTGGGCCCCCTCATAGCTTCTCATCAAAACTGAAAGTCAAGTCCAATTCATTTATCCAGGGTTGAGTAAATAAAGGGTGTGTATGTGTGTGTGTGTGTGTTTAATTAATGGTAGTAGAATAGCTACAGACAAACCTGTCAACAATGTCACCTCCAATTTCTGCAAAGCCTCCCCAGGATTTAAGATCAAAGCTCTAGCCTCTTAAGGAGGCTTACCAATGAGAAACTACCTTTTTTAAATGGTAACTCATAGAACATAAATTAAAATACAAATTGTTAGAATGACTTTTGACATGGTTTTTCTCTGTGTCACAAGACAAAAGAAACATTTACGAATGTCTCCTAAAGTACAGCCTTAAGCAATTATTTTGCAGTCTAAAAATTACTATCAAAAGTAAAAAAATATCAACACAATCATTAACTGGTTGCTGATATGTAAACAGGAAACAGTTATTTCCAAGGGGATGGATGTATTGTTTGGAGACTATCTGGACAGATGAAATGTTCAATATATGTTTAAAGGGAGGGCCAGGATATTTGTGGTTCAAAGAAATCTTCAGATAAAGTTGTCCCCAGAGACATTCTTTCTGGTGGGGCCCTTCTAACCTTTGTTCCCTAACAGAAAAGTCTCAGTAGCACCAGACCAGGATGGGGGTAATCCTGAAAAACTCTTCAGGCTCCACTTGACTATAGCAAGTGGGATCTAATAATAATAGCTGTTAATAATTATTGAGAACTTACTACATGCCAGGTACTGTGCTAAGCACTTTATGGGGATTGTTTCATTTCATTCTTACAATAATCCTATATGGGGCTATTATTATTATTATTTAATGGATAAGAAAATGATATCCAGAGAGCTTAAGTAATTGGCCCTCAAAGACATTTGCTAATAAAAGAAAAAGGCATTTGAACCCTGACAGTCAGACTCTAGGGCCCAACCTCTGAGTCACTACTCTATCACACGAACTAGTTATCTGGTTTGTTTATTCTATGTTTCCCTCCAGCAGTTTATAAATTCTTTGAGGTTAGAAACCTTGAGTTTTTCATTCATTCACTTAGTCATTCATTCTTTCACTCACTGAGTCCTCATTTAATGAATATTTATTAAGACCCACATCCAGGTACTATATGTGGCATTGAGGATACAGCAATGAACAAAGCAGAGTCCCTGTTTTCATGGAGTGGACACTGTACCTGGGCGGAGAGACTATAAACTAACTAGCTAATGTATACTAAGTCAGACAGCGGAAAGTGCAATGGAGAACAATAAAGCAGGTAAGGGTGATCAGACATGACTGGAGGTTTCAGGTACTCCGACCACATACTTCAGCTACATCATACTCCAGACGAGGTGTTTGGGTGTGAATGTGACAATGAAATAAAGTCCTCCAGAAGGGGAAGGAGTGGGCTGTATTGTTCTCTAGGGGAAGAGTCTTCCAAGCAAGGGAAGAGCCAGTGCAAAGGCCTTGGAGCAGTGGCAGGACAGTGTTCTTGAGAAACATCCAGAAGACGAGTGAAGAAGCAGAGCAGAGAAAGTGAATGGAGAGATTAGGCGGGAGAGGGGCAAGGCCAGATCAGAGGGCCTGGCAGGCCACAACAAGGACTTTGGTTTTATTCTTTTATCTTGCTTACTGCTATATCCCCTGAGCCAGCAATAAAGCCTGCTCTTAGCAGACATTCAATAGACATCTGCTAAATGAATTAATTAACACTTTACTACCACAAATAAAAGAAAGGCTGGGGAGGGAACAGAAGGGAAGAAGCTCCTTATTGCGGATGATGAAAGACAGAGAGGGGGAAGCCAGCAAGAGAGACCGCACATGAAGCTGACTCCAGGACCTCTGGGAGTCTTTGCTCTTCCAATAAACCCCAGCCTATGAACATCTGAAGCAATTTTCCTTTAACTGACCCGCAAAGACAGGTCAGATATGAGAAAAATGTTCAGAAGCAGACCTTGACTCAGGAGGCTGACACGGGTGAAAGAGCCTGCAGATGCCTGGAACACCAAGGGAAGGCTTCATGAAGACTGGACTGGATCCCACAAATCAGCAAGGTTGATGGTAATCACTCTGAATAATGTCTCCCATGGTGGGAACCTCTCCTCCCAAGTCTGACCTGAGAACTGGGTCACGGCCACCAAGCCTACCTTGGAAAGGTCTTGTTACCACCGTGGAGTCAGTTATTCAAAGAGAGAAGGAAAAGGTCAAAGACAACAAGGAAAAAACTCTTTGTTCTCTCGCAGGAAAGGAAGCAGCCAGTGGTGCTGAGAGAGAAGCTGGCAGAATGTCTTCACTCCCAAGGGCTGGTTCTCTCGGCAAAGTCCTCTCCTGGTTAGAAAAAGCGAGAAGATGCAGGAAGAGCTGCCATCCTCCCCTCTAAGCCTTTGCTCTGAAGGACCCTCCACCTTCTCTCCCTTCCATTCTCCACCTTATCTCTGTAGTACTGCCTGACAGTTAAGGCAACATGAACGGCAAAAAAGTAACTAGTATTTCTGTTCGACTTGACAGTTACAAACTGCTATAAAATTTTCCTTGAGAACAATACCCTTAACCCCAGCCTCAACCCACAACTGTCTGAAGAGGAAACCAAGAAAATTGTACCATCATCACTCATCCAGAAAAAGAAAATCAAAAGCTGTCTCTTGCTATAACTTGTTTCTCATCCAAATTTAAAGTCATTTCTTAAGTGTGATGGCTCTCACGGCCGTGCTGCAAGGTTTCTTCTAGTCTCTGTTCTAAGCCCTTGGCATCCCTTTCTCTTCTCTGACCCATTTCTGCCACCAGAGCTTGGTGGCTCATCCATATCTCTTCCTTCCACTTCTGGTTCATAACAGTTTTAACCAAGCAGCTGCAGATATGTCTTGTTAGCATGTACACCAGCTGTGGCTGCAATGAAGGAGGACGGAAGAAACACGACCCTGAATGGAGCAGGGAGCAGGCAGCTCTCTGACCACCAGAGCCAAGTGACAAGTCGAGGTCTTAGGTTTAAGATGAATTAATATGTCATTTAACAAATCAGTGCGAGACTGTGGCTCAGGATCCCCCAACCGCAACAAGCAGCTATTGAGAGCTCATATTTATGAAATATGCAATGTAAAGCCATGTACAATGAATATGAGGTTAAGGATCCTGGTATCCCCTCCTTTCTAGGACTACTTTTCTTTCCTATGCTTCCTCAAACTCAGTATAGCATTAATTCATCTAAACTGGTGCTTGATAGCAACTTTAGTTGAGACCAAAGCATAAGAATTATATTTTCCAGGATTAGGGGGGCCTGATGTCATTCTCAAGTGCTAGGTTCATACACACACACACACACACGCGCACACACACACACACACACACACACACACACACACACACACACACAAATGTAAAAAAAAAAAGAAACGTCAAATAAGAGAGAAGTGACAAGAAAAAATTAAAAGACGGCCAGCCCGTTTTCCTTTTAAAGATTCAAAGATACTCTTTTTTAAAAAGTCATTAAATTTACTTTAATGAAACCATTACACTCATTTTAATGGAACCAAATTTACTTTAACAAAATAAATGAACTTAATTTTCAGAACCATACTTATTTGCCCCATAATACAAGGTAGAAGCGGTACCCTTTTCTGACTCATAATGGCCACCTATGTGCCCCATCACCCACACTAGGGAGCCTTTGCTTGGGAGGTGGGGGGGGGGGGGTCATAACCAGGTTCCCTGGATGAACTTATGGAAGTCTGGGACTCCCTATCTGGTAGGCAATATTTGGTGGTGTGCTTTTTTCTATAGAGAGGGTCCATAGTTTTAGTAGATTCCTTAAGTGGCTCGTCATCAACCCTTCCCACCAACTGCTGGAAAATGGTCACAACCACTACTTTAGATGATCAAAGCTGAATCTAGAACTTTCCAGTTCCCACTCAGAATATACATACCTTGCCTTTCAGTTTTTTGTCAGGTTTGTTTGTGGTTTCTAAACAAAAGCACATTTTTTAAAAATCTACTAGGCAATTTGGTATACTTTTCTAAAAAACAAGGATGATTACATGTCCTCTACCCCTTTGCCAAGTGAAATAAAAGAAACTACTTCATAGAAACATTTTTATCTCATTTCAAGAAAAGAAAGCCAGCCTGGTTAGGAGCTAAGGCGAAGTCTCTGATAGCATCCCTTTAAAAGCTCCTTCACAGAACCTTCGCTACCATCCCACAGAGCCAGGGTTCTGCAGTCACCACATGTTCCCACAAAGAATTCCCACAGCGCTTCTGGGTAAGAGTTGGGCCCATTTGGCAAAAATAAATATTTACTGACCCAGCAGGCAGGAGAATTTATTTCCATTTTTCCTCATGCAATTATGGTTGGATGTAATTTTAAAAGAGTACCAAATGAAACTTTCTTGGTTAACCCAAAGCAATGGTATAGTTAGAGTGAGAAAAGAGTAACAGTGCTTGGTCATGCTGAGACTAAGCCCTGTTTCTGTTGCTGCCCATGCTTTTGAAAGCTGAGCATGTGAGCCGAGGCTGAACAGGGCATGCTATCCTGAACATGACAACAGTGAAGGTGAATGAACACCTGACCGGCAGCTTCCTTGAGCATCCCGTGAGCACTAGATTTTCGGAGGTAATCTCCCTGTCAAGAATACCTTGTTTCTCACCAAATTGTGAGCCACTTCTTTAACAGACTAAAAATTTTATTAATGTATTAGGTTTCTATTGCTGCCACAACAAATTACCACACACTTAGTGGCTTAACCAACACAAATCTATTATTTGATAGCTGTGTAGGTCAGAAGTCCAACACAAGTCTCACTGGGCTAAAATCAAGGGGTCAGCAGGACTGCGTTCCTTTCTAGAGGCGGCAGGAAATAATCCATTTAATTGCCCTTCCTAACTTCTAGAGGCAGCCTACATTCCTTGGCTCGAGGCCCCTTTTCCTCCATCTGCAAAGCCAGAAACACAGCATCGCTTTGATCCTGTTTTCAGTCTCACATCTCTTTCTCTGACTCTTATCTTTTGCCTCTGCCTTTCACTTTAAAGGACCCTTATGATCACATTGGGCCCACCCAGATAATCCAAAATTATCTTCTATTTTAAGGTCAGCTGCTTAGCAGCCTTAATTCTACCTGCAACCTTAATACTGCTTTGCTTGTAACTCAACATATTCATGGGCTCCAAGGGTTAAGATTGGATGTCTTTGGGGGCCATTATTTTGCTTGTCACAGATGAGTTTGTAAATTATTATCATAAATGTTATATCTTTTAACATTTTATGAACTAAACAATTTTTCTCTACCTGATAAAGCATGAACCAGCAGGAGCATGGACCTTTCATGAGAAACATGCCCTACAAAAGTTTTCAATGCTATTTTCAATAGTGGAAGCATTTCAATAGTCAAAGATTCTCACAGCTCTGTGATAACCTTTTTCTCTTTTAGCAGCAAATACTTTTATCTTCCTAATAGTCACAGGAAATAAGATCTGAGTACAATTTATCTTTCTGCAATCTGCCTTTTTCTTTTTTCAATTTGCTTAACATATGCAACCATTCAAGGGCTGTCTTGCCTATGGGGTCATTGACACTCAAACCTAGAGAAAATCTATTTAGACTCATCTGCTGTAACAAAAATCTCAAGAAATGGGAATTCTCACCCTAGTAGAATATCAGTATGTCTGTATTTTAAGCTTGAAAAGGGAATAAGGCAATGTTAGTATTTCCTGAAAGATTTCCCACTACATAAATGGGATGAGTACCCTGGAGCCAACTGACCAAAAAATATTAGCTTTTTCATGCACAGTGGGAGAAAAGACTCAATGGCTGAACCACTCTATTTGTTTCCACTTTATTTTGTGGAGAGTTGGGGAAGGGAGTTACTAAAATAAGTGAAGAGAATGTCATGGCATTATTTTGAAAATCTTTCCTACCCAAGTGATAGAAGTTAGACATAAATAACTCTAAGAAACAAAAGTGTAGGAAAAAAAATCATGGTATGAGTTTGATAGTAACATTTAACGAGTGTTACTGCTATAAGACACCAGCACCTGGAGGTGACTTACAGTCACCAGCGTAAGATGCTATGAGGCCCTCAAAGGAGGTGAGATTCCAGTATCTGTTCCCTAGAGTGCTCTCTGCTATCATCCCCTCTCCTTGGACCTGGAAGAGCAAAGGGAGGATATCAGAAACTTTATCTCCTACTGAAAAAGAAAGAAGTAAGGAAACCTCATGAGCCCTGCATGCCAGCGTGATTCTAGGAATATTTGCCAAGTGTCTAGTCTAACTCCAGAACTAAATAAATAAACAATTTTTAAGTGAGGGCTAACAAAAAATAATTTGGAACATATTGTATGCATCTCAAAAATGCTTATCAAGCTTCTTATGCTAAGAAAGCATTTGAGAACTGAATGGATTTGTGTTATGAAC
This sequence comes from Smutsia gigantea, assembly GCA_032199065.1. Classification (NCBI taxonomy): domain Eukaryota; kingdom Metazoa; phylum Chordata; class Mammalia; order Pholidota; family Manidae; genus Smutsia; species Smutsia gigantea. The sequence goes on along the minus strand of JAVSCE010017326.1, from coordinate 39,987 downwards.
TTTTGAAAGGAGGTTTACTAGGACCGCCTCACAGCTCCCAGGGGGAAAAAAAAGCTTTTTCTTAAAAGTGCACAGTCAGTCAAGAAAAGGAGAAGATAAGCGAAAGACAGGGAGAAAATATTTGCAAAAGACAAACCTGATACAGAACTGTTATCTGAAATATATAAAAACTCCTAAAAACTCAACAACAAGAAAATGAATAACCCAGTTGAAAAATGAGCAACGAGGACTTCAGGTTCCAATCTTGAATGTCAGGAACTTAGAAGTTGCCTTTCCATCCTAACAAGTAAAAAGCTGAGCAGATTGAAAAATCAACAACTCTACTTAGATGCATCAGGGAAGTGAGGTCACAAGGAAAACTGCTTCGCCCCAAAACTGAAGATGCAGGTGGTAGATATAGGAAATCACAACTTATCAGAGCAGAAATCTCCCCAGGAACCAGTGTCAGGGTAGAAAAACTTGAACTGTAATTGAACTGCTGGAGGCTCAGTGTGGACAAGTCTCAGAGATAAAAACTGCAGGAGGACCCAGTCATAGACAGACCATCACACTCGTGAGTTTTATCTCTATGAGTTTGATCAGGTTCTCACAGTGAGTATCAGACAAAAATCGCCTTATGTTTCCAGAAAAGGGAGGTGGAAAGGAGCCGTTTTGAAATACACCAGAGCATCTCTTCTTAACAACACTTACCTGCACAATAAACTACTTTACCAGAACCTAATCTCCTGGGGTTTTAGCAGAGCCTAACCTACCTAAGGAAGAAAAATACCCAACTCCACCCTTATCTAGACTTCCATACAGGGAAAGGAAAATACTCAATTCCATCCACCCACCCATCACCAAGACATCCTGTCCCTAAGGGAGAGAAAAAAAAACAATAACAACAAAGAAGCACTGGTAAAGTTCACAGTCCAGAGGCACAGGCTTACTGTGAGATTGAAACCAACTTATAGGACTAAGCAATGCTTCCCCTCCCTGTTATATTACAACTACATTACTAAAGGCCAATTTCCTTTTACCTGGTACATCATATCCACCTTTCACTAAAAACTTACAAGTACATTTTTGAAGAGAATGAACAAGCATCAGAACCAAAGTCAGACATAGTAGGAATGGTAGAATTATCAGATCAGGAATTTTTTAAAACCATGTTTAATATGCTAAGGGATTTAATGGAAAAAGTAAACAACATACAAGAACAGATGGATAACACAAGCACAGAGATGGATATTCTAAGAAAGAATAAGAAAGAAATGTTAGAGATCAAAAACAGTGTAACAGAAATGAAGAATACCTTTTATGGACTCATTAGTAGATTGAACACGGCTAAAGAAAGAATCCCTGAACTTGAGGATATGAAAACCTGAAAAGCATTTCCAAACTGAAAAACAAAAAAGACACAATACAAAGGACTATGGGACAACTACAAAAGGTAAAATATATGTGTAATGGGAATAACAAAAAGAGAAAAATGAGAGAAAGGAATAGAAGCAATAGATGAAAGAATGACTGAAAATTTCTACCATATTAATGTCCAACACAAAACCACAGATCCTGGAAAGCTCAGAAAACACCCAGAAGGATAAATGCCAGAAACACTACACCTAGGTGTATCATATTCAAATTTCAGAAAATCAAAGATAAAGAAAAAAAGCTTGAAAGGAGCTTTAGCTATAGAGGAGCAAAGATAAGAATCATATCTGACTTTTCAGAAATTGTGCAAGCAAGAAGAGGGTGAAGTGAAATATTTAAAGTGTTGAGAGAAAAAACACCAACTGAGAATTCTGTACTATGCAAAATTACCCTTCCAAAGTCAAGAAGAAATAAAGACTTTCTCAGACAAACAAAAACTGAAGGAATTCGTTGCCAGTAGACCTGCCTTGCAAGAAACGTTAAGAGAAGTTTTTCAGAGAGAAGGAAAATGGTATAGGTCAGAAATGCAGAGCTAAACGAAACTCACACAAGAAGAAATGGATTATTTGAATTGGACTACATTTATTAAAGAAACTGAACCAATAGTCAATAACCCTGCAAAACTAAAAGTACCAGACCCAGATGTTTTCACTGGTGAATTCTACCAAACATTTAAGGAAGATATTATACCAATTCTCTCCAATCTCTGCCAGAAGACAGGACCAGAGGTACTACTTCCTAATCAATTCTATGAGGTCAGCATTACCCTAATATCAAACCCAGACAAAGACATAAGAAAAGAAAACTACAGATCAATATCTCTCATGAACATAGATGCACAGATCCTCAAAAAAATTAGCAAATTGAATCTGACAATAAAAGTATTATACATTGCAACCAAGTAGGATTTATTCCAAGTAGGCAAAGCTGGTTCAACATTTGAAAACCAGTTAATATAATCATCACATCAACAGTCTATGAAGAAGAAAATCACATGATCATATCAATAGATGCAGAAAAAGAATATGACAAAACCAAACAACCATTCATGATAAAACACTCAACAGACTAGGAATAGGCAGAAATTTGCTCAAAAACCTACAACTAATTCATACTTAACAGTGAAACACTCAAAGCTTTCCCACAAAGATTGGGAATAAGGCAAGGATGTCCCTCTCACTGCTTCTTTTAAACATTGTACAGTAAGTTTTAGCTATTGCAAAAAGACAAAAGGAACTAAAAGATACACAGAATGGGAAAGAAGAAATAAAATTGTCTTTGTTTGCAAATGACATAATTGTCTATGTAGGAAATCTGAAACATCAATCAATACCTCTTGTAATTAGTGATGATAGCAAGATTGCAGAATACAAGGTTAACATATAAATATCAATTACTTTCCTATATATCAGCAATCAAAAAGTAGAATATGAAATTAAAAACACAGTACCTTTATATCAGCACCCCTGCAAAATGAAATACTTAGGTACAAATCTAAAAAAATGTAGAAGATCTACATGAGGAAAACTACAAAACTCTGATTAAACATATCAAAGAGGAACTAAATAAAGCAAGAGATAGTCCATGTTCATGGATAGTAAGATGCAGTAGTACCAAGATGTCAGTTCTTCCCAATTTGATCTACAAATTCAATGAAATCCCAATAAAAATCCAGGAAAATTATGTTGTGGATACTGAAACATGAATTCTAAAGCTTATATGAAGAAGCAAATGATCCAGAATAGCCAACTCAATAATGAAAGAGAACAAAGCTAGAGGACTGATGCTCCCTGACTTCAAAATTTACTATAAAGCTATAGTAATCAAGTTAGTATGATATTGGCAAAAACACAAATAGATCAATGGAACAGAACAGAATCTAGAAACAGACCTACATAAATATAGTTAACTGATCTTTGGCAAAGAAGCTAAGGCAATATAATGGAAGAAAGATAGTCTTTTCAACAAATGATGAGTGATAGAACTCTCAGCACCCACATGCAAAAAAAATGAATCTAGAAAACAGACTTTACACCCCTCAGAAAAATTAACTCAAAATGGATACAGATATAAATATAAAACATAAAACTATAAAACCTCTAGATGATAACACAGAAGAAAACTTAGATGACCTTAGTATGACAGTAATCTTTTAGCTATAACACCAAAGGTATGAGTCATGAAAGAAAAAAACTGATAAGCTGGATCTCATCAAAATTAAAAAGTTCTTGGAAGCTTTGAGTAATATATATAATTATTGAATCACTATGCTGTAAATCTGAAACCAATGTAATATTGTATCAACTATATTCCAATTAAAAAATGTGAATTATTAAAAAAAAGTCTGCTCTGCAAAATATGTCAAGAGAATAAGAGGACAAGCCACAGATGTTGAGAAAATATTTGCAAAAGACACATTGCAAAGGACCATTACCCAAAATAAACAAAGAACTCTTAAAAGGTGACAATAAAAAAAAAACCCACCACCATTAAAAAAATGGGCAAAAGGCCTGAAAGATACCTCACCAAATCAGATACACAGATGCCAAGTAAGCTTCTGAAAAGACATTCCATATCATGTCATTAGGAACTGAAAATTAAAAATATAATGAGATACCACTACACACCCATCAGAAGAGCCCAAATCCAAAATACTGACAATACCAAATGCTGACAAAGATGTGAAGCACCAGGAACTCTCGTTCACTGCTACTGGAAATGCAAAATGGTACAACCATTTTGGAAGACAGTTTACCAGTTTCTTATAAAATAAACATATTTCTTTCCATATGATCCAGCATGCTCGCTCTTTGGTATTTACTCAAAGGAGCTGAAAGTGTATGCCCACATAAAAACCTGCACTTGGATGCTTACAGCACCTTTATTTATAATTGCCAAAACTTGGAGCAGTCAAGATGTTCTTCAGTAGGTGACTGGATAAATAACAAACTGGTACATTCAGACAATGGAAGAAATTAGATATAAATCCATGAAAAGACATAGAGGAAACTTAATTGCATGTTACTAGGTGAAAGGAGTCAATTTGCAAAGGCTACATGATACTGCATGATTCCAACTATATGACATTCTGGAAAAAGCAAAACTATGGAGACAGTAAAAAGATATCAGTGGTTGCCAAGGATTGGAGTTTGGGAAGGGAGATATGAACAGGCAGAGCACGGAGGAGTTTTAGGGCAGTGAAACTACTCTGTATGATACTATAATGATGAATACATGTCACCATACATTTGTCCAAACCCACAGAATGTACAACACCAAAAGTGAACCCTAATGTAAACTATGGACTTTGGGGGATAATAATGTGTCAATGATTGTAATAAATGTACCACTCTGGTGGGTATATTGATAATGAGCACACGTGTGGGGGCAGGAGGTATATGGGAACTTTCTTGTACTTTCCACTCATTTTTCTGTGACCCTGAAACTTCTCTAAAAAATGAAGTCAATTTTTTTTAAAAAGTATACTTTGAGCCCTCATTGACTTGAAAGCAATGGTGCAAGCCTATGGATTTATTTGTCTCACACTAAACGCAGGCAGAGGCTGGGTAATGTACACTGTTGTAGCTTCTAATGCAAGTGCTTCTAATGGGCATGAATATTAAAAACCATTATTTATTTGTTAGGCAAGCACTTCCTCAGCACCTATTGCCACATAACCATTCCTTTCTACAGTACACTTGTACAGCAGTGAACAAGACACACATGGTATCTGAGTAGGGGAGACAGTCAGGAAATAAGATAAGAAAGATAATTTCAAATAGTGGTAAGTGTCATGAAGAAAGAGAAACTAATGGTACTCTCTTAAGCACTTAATATTCACCAGCCACTATACTAAGAACTTTACATTATCAAGCTTAAACCTCATATTAACCTTATAAGTTAGGGCTACTCTTCATTCTCATTTTATGGGAAACCAAAGCTAGTAATATAAAGTAACTTGTCCAGAGGATATGAAGAGACAGTTCTCCAAAGAAGAAATTCAGATGGCCAACACACACATTAAAAGATGCTCCACATCACTAATCATCAGGGAAATGCAGATTAAAACCACAATGAGATATCCCCTCACACCAGTAAGGATGGCCACCATCCAAAAGACTCAGAACAACAAATGCTGGTGAGGATGCGATGAAAAGGGAACCAACCCTCCCATTGCTGGTGGGAACGTAAGCTAGTTCAACCATTGTGGAAAGTAATATGGAGGTCCTCAAAAAACTAAAAATAGAAATACCATTTGACCCGGGAATCCCACTCCTTGGAATTTACCCAAAGAATACAACTTCTCAGATTCAAAAAGACATATGCACCCCTATGTTTATTGCAGCACTTTTTACCATAGCCAAGATATGGAAGCAACCTAAGTGTCCATCAGTAGATGAATGGATAAAGAAGATGTGGTACATATACACAATGGAATACTATTCAGCCATAAGAAAGAAACAAATCCTACCATTTGCAACAACATGGATGGAGCTGGAGGATATTATGCTCAGTGAAATAAGCCAGGTGGAGAAAGACAAGTGCCAAATGATTTCCCTCATTTGTGGAGTATAACAACGAAGCAAAACTGAAGGAACAAAATAGCAGCAGACTCAGAGACTCCAAGAAGGAACTAGTGGTTACCAAAGGGGAGGGGTGTGGGAGGATGGGTGGGAAGGGTGGGAGAAGGGGATTGTGGGGTATTATGTTTAGTACACATGGTGTGGGGAATCACGGGAAAACAGTGTAGCACAGAGAAGGCAAACAGTGAATCTGTGTCATCTTACTACACTGATGGACAGTGACTGAATTGGGGTATGAGTGGGGACTTGATAATATGGGTAAATGTAGTAACCACATTGTTTTTTCATGTGAAACCGTCATAAGAGTGTATATCAATAATACTTTAATAAAAAATAAAAAATGTAACTTGCCCAATGTGACAGAGCAAGTAAGGGGTACAAAACTGAAATCAAATTCATTTTCTGACTCCCAAGCCTTAACCATTCTCACCATGCTTCATGCATGAATCTCATGATTAAAAGACAGAGAAACTGCTTTTCCCATAAAGTATCCTCAACCTCTGAAAGGAAAAGGAAGGATATATGGCATTTATGACAAAGTCTACAGAAACAAATGAAATGTTTTCAAACTTTAGATTTGATCAACTCTTCTCTATGCTGTAGAGAAACTAGTCTCACTAGCAAAAGCAGTTCCATTCTTGCTGGTAATTGGTGCATCTTTTACATATGAAGGTGTTGCTACTCAAGGTATCATATAAACTATAGATTTGAAATTCCTGCCCACACAGTAGTAATATATTTGCATAAATTCTCCAAGCTTTCTCATTTGCTATAACCCTGTCCTCCAAGAAGAATACTCTTTGAGGAGCAGTGGATTTAGTCAGGGGATTTGGCCTGAGCACGTCAAATAAACAGAAACACTCCAGACACACAGACTCAACAATGACCTTGGTAGCCCATGAACTATCTGACCACCTAAGATCACTGGCCAATATCCAGTTTTGTTTGGTCAACACCTCCCACGCCAAATCTTCTCTTCCTGTCTCTGTCATAGAACCTAGCCTCTTCTATCCCAAGGATTCTATCAATTTTAATTACATACATTTATTTGTACACTGATTTAATCTTACTTTACCCCACTAGCCATTAAGTGAGGATAGTGCAGGAGTCATAACCAGTTTGCCCACCATTAGAAACACTGCACCTTGTATAGTACATGGTACATATTAAACATCTGGTTAATATCATTTGATTAAATTAATGAGTAGGAGTCTTGCTGTTCATGTGAATTGCTTAGAACTGTGTATCCCTCAGAAGATGCAGGTTTCAAGGAAAATCAATTGTGGGAGTAGAGAAAAGGATAGTAGAGGGGATTCCCAAATCACCCCCTCCTTTAAAAATGACATTTAAAAATGGCAATAACAAATCATAGGAGGTGATATGATACACTTGGAAAGAAAGAGGTAGGTTTTAATTCCAGCTCTGCCACTTGCTGACCGATTGAACCTCAATTTTCTCACCTGTAAATATGGGGGTAATGTAATGATAAATGAAATAAATGGGATAAAGTCTGTGAAAATGCATGGCAAGCGAATATGGGAAGAAGTAAGTTCAAAGACCCACTGAATTAGCCTCCTCTCCATGACCTAAGCAAGCAAAGTCAAGTCAGATTGGTCTTAAAGCGTAAGGCCCATGGATGGCTCCACCCTTTATCCTCTCCAAAGGGCCTCCCCTGGGAGTATTCACTTGGAATGAAGGGGTAATTCCGATTATTGCTCAGTCCTTTGAAACTGTGACCTGAGGGCCATTAGTGGCTTAGCAAAATTTCTGGACACCTAGTTCACTCCTATTCTGCTTGTCCTTCACATTCTGCTTATCTCTGATATTAGAGAAGTGGATCAGAGACAGAAAGACTAAGAAATAGCCCAAAGCAGCTGATGTGATCAGTATCTGAAGAAAAATCTAGGTATCTGTATAAACATTTCATGGTTCTCAGAGAAGATCACTAGCTGAGTTATATTTCTCCCCACATTTGAGGTGGGCTGTTTTCAGTGGTATGTAACTCCCTTATTTTCCCTATAGTATGGTGGGAGGAATGTATTTTTAAGTGGAATGCATGTTTAGTTAGAGAAAATAAAATCTCAAAGCCCCGGCACACACAGCTAAACCACAATTCAAAAACTTTCTTCTTAGGTTAAAAGGAAGCCAATGGGCCCTAGAATTAACTCTGAGCCATGGTAAGAAGCTCAGAAAAGAGGATTCCTTGTGAATTGCTGATCATACCAACTAAGGGGTAAAGCAAACACATGGAATTAGCCATATGCAACTTCAAACCAATAACTACTGGTCAATCACAAAGGCTCATATCAGCACAATGAAAAAATATTGAAAGATTTTTTTTTTAATCATAGAAAGAAAACCACATGATTTTCTTCCAATCATGAGTTCCATATGAGGAAAGCCACATGATTGGAAGTCTTAAGGAAAATCGAAGCTTGACTTCAAATAAGCTTTCCTCTGGCAGGAGAAAAATACTACAGCATCTGCCTTCGACCCAGTCTTCACTGGTTAGAATTAGCACAGCCTATAATAACTTATCAGTGTTAATTTCACAAAAGATAAGCAATCTACTATTAAGAAACCAAGAATAATAATTTAAAAAATTACATCAGAGACAAACACATCTACCACAATTTAATAAGAAAACAGCATATCAAGCCTATTTTCAAAAAAGGTACGTGCATGCAATTTAACTGCTTACCTCCCAGTTACAGACATTAAGACCCTCAACAGCCAATTTAAGAGCCCAGTGTTTCACAGAATCTATATATTGTTTAAAATCTAACAAAGATTAATATGTGGTCATGAGATCTAAGTGTGAGTAGGAAATGGGGTGACAAATATTCATGTTGAAATTTGTCCATATATGGACAAATCCACATTTCTGTAGAAGAAGTAAAATAAATGGGGTTTATTTGTCTAAATGTCTGAGAGCATGTTAGACTTTCATTTTTACACCGTCTTAAGCATTTGTCTACTTGTTTTATGAATGTAAGCCTTCTCTTCTGCAGTGAAATGTTAAGTTCTCAAGGGTGGATCCAGGTTTTGCAGAGCCAGCGTATGTAATTTGAGGGGTCCTCTCTAAGAAAAAGAACACAAAATTATGAATATAAATTCTGTAGAGGGTATTGCAAGTGAGGGGCCCGGGAGGTTAAGTACCAGCAGCTTCAGAGTAGATTCACCATAAGAGTGGGAACCAACTAAGTCTCATCCATATAGTATCTTGCAAAGCACTAGGTACTTTATAGGCATTCAGGACATGTTGGCTCCAACTCATTTCAGAAGCAAGCAAAGGGTATGACTGTGAGACCAAACTCAAGGCCAAGGCTTGGCCCATCCAAATGGCTCCAGATAAATCTTAACTCTTCATTCAGTTATACCTTAAATGATAGTGAGAATTAAATGTAATTTGAATTCATGTTGATTCTGTTATTTAGTAATTATCATCTAGCTAATACTTTAAAAATCCAAAAATGTCTATCCACTATGAGAACAAAAAGATTTGTTCTAGTAGAACAAAGTTTATTTTAAAAATCATCAAATAAAAGCTGGATGTACACAAGTCATAGACTGAACACTAATTCCTGTGTGTATGTCCACTATCCACTATTTATGGCTCGTGAACAGCTGGAATTTATGCACATTCCTTTCCTGACTGCAGGCATCTGGGCCTAGTATTAATGGAGTCACCCCAGAAGTTAAGAGGTTACCAATTCCAAAGATAACGTGTAGAATTTTTTGATGTGTTAACCTATTTCCTCATACTCCCTGCCAACAGATAGCATACTGCATCTTTTTATAACTATGAAATAACAAAAAGAGAATTTATATAATTCTTCAGGTTCCATTTATAGGTAAGGGATACTATACAAGCAAACAAACACTGAAAGAAATGACTCACTAATCCCACAGATTTATGTTCATATTTTAAGTAGTGCTATGCAAAAAATTATAGAACTTCCTATCTAGAGTGAAGTCCAGAGTAATCATAATCAGATCAGTATACAACTAAAGGATAGACATTTTATGAATGTTCCTGAATATCAACATATGAATAACTATTGATTCAAGTGATTTCACTCTACATATATCAATGAGGAAAATATCTTGAGAAAAATCTGTTATAAATAACCATTTTTGCATTGGAATAGAACTTGATTATAGGACTGCTAAAATTTTTTTGAATGTCTTCATAAAAAAAGATTAATAAACAACTTTTAAAACTGAAGTATAAATCAGGAAAAAATATTTCCAGCATGTAAGCAAAAATCTAATTTCATTAATATACAAGGAGTTATTATTAGATGATCAATAATTAGATGACAATAATCCAAAGTAAAAAAATAAAGGATGAAAAGACAGTTCTCAGAAATCACAAATGCCCAATAAGTATTTTAAAAGATGATATACCTCACTCATAAATGGAAAAACACTAATATTAAAATAATCAGACATTTTTCAATGGACAATCATGGTAGAAATGGTTTCCATAGTAGAGATGAAAATATTCACAGTTGGCAAGTGTGTGAGGAAAGTGAAGCAACAGGGACTCTATCCTCTCGGGAGGAGTGTGGTTGGTGCTACTTTCTGGAGGGCAATCTAGCAATATTTTTCACATTTTAAAGTGCTTACATATACAATAACCAAGACATGGAAGCAACCTAAGTGTCCATCAATAGATGAATGGATAAAGAAGATGTGGTACATATACACAATGGAATATTAATCAGCCATAAAAAATAATGTAATCTGCCATTTGCGACAACATGGATGGACCTAGAGATAATTACACTAAGTGAAATAAGTCAGACAGAGAAAGACAAATACATATGATTTCACTTATAATATGTGGACTTTAAAACACAAAACAAACAGACAAAAACAAAACAAACCAGAAACAGGCTCATAAATCCAGAGAACAAACTGATGGTTACTGGAGCTGGGGAGGAGAGGGGAAATAGGTGATGTTTGTACAAACTTCCTATTTTAAAATAAGTAAGTCATGGGGATGAAAAGTACAGAGTAGGGAAAGCAGCCAGTAATGCTATAATAACTGGTGTTGACAGATGGCAACTATACTTATCGTGGTAAGCATTTTATAATGTATATAAATGTCAAATCACCATGCTGTACACCTGAAACTAATACAATATTATGTCAACTATACTTCAACAAAAATTTTTTTAAAAGAACATAAAATGCTTACATATTCTGACCCATCAATCACTCTTCTTTCTTCGAAATTATCCTATAGAATTTTCAAACAAGTACTCAGGAGATATATGTATATATATTCAAAGGCACTTTTTGCAGCATTAAAATTTCAAAAAAACAAATTTAAAAAACTGGAGAGCTTAACTGTCCATTCATAGAATCAATTCAATTCAATAAATACTATAAAGTCACTAAAAAGAATACGATAAATCTATCTATATGTGCTGACTTTGGTAACAGTAACTCATATTTCTTCAGCTTTTGCTATTTCTAAGCCCTTTACAAGTGTTAATTTCCTTTATGAGCAAAAAATCTACAGGATACACAAATAAGTAAAAAAAAAAGTCAGAACAGACCATGTACTATGATTTTATTTATACCATATATAAATACATATGATTAGATGATCAATATCACACATGAACAAATATATGATATAAATATCTATGTAAATGCATATATGTGTATATATACATATATGTGTTTACACCCAGAAAAATTTGGGAAGAATACAAAAGGCATGGTTTGCAGGGCTTTCCTAGGAGGAATGGGACTGGGAAATGGGACTTGAAGGAAAGAAAATTTTCACTTTCTGGTTTTACTTTTTATTTTTATAATTTTCTGATTTCTTTGAACTTTTCACTATACACATGAATTACTTCCATTTTGAAAATGTTAATACATGTTATCTGCCTAATTCGATTATGGTTTGTTTAACTTTTCTTTCTACTTCTATATATTTTTTAAAACTAATAAAACTTATTTGGGGAAAAGGCAGCAATATGAGAAAACATTAGTAGCTTTTTATAGTATACATAAAAAGTATCTATTTTTAGTCCTTATACTATATAAATCCTTCTCTAGTATAAGAATTTTTAACATGAACACACATTACTTTCAAATTTTAAAGAAATCTAGTTAGAAAACAATATCCAGTAACTCCAACAAAGACATCCCATCTCACTTACTTTCTTATGCCAGGAAACCCCAGAATATGAGGATTTAGAGGACTTTTCAGATTCTAAAAGAACTGGCTGACAGTGTTCCTCCCAGTATTAAGTCAATTTAGTAATAATTTTTAAAAGACCAAGTGTAATTATAAATAAAAATAAGGGGGAAAATATAATTATTAGTGTGTGAATTATAATACATACTGCCCCACTCTATGGAACATGTGACTTAACAACAGATCAGGGTGATACAGATGTGCACATCCATATGCACACATGGTGACTGTTATTAGTGTCACCATCATCATTTTAGCCACCATTCATTAGCTGCTTCCTATGGATCTACTACTGAGCTCCATGTTTCATACATATTAGCATATTTAATTCTCACAACCACCCAATAAAATTCCTAATTTTTTTGTTACTGGAATTATATAAAATTATAAAAATATGGAGAAAATTTTAGAGTGGAAAATAGTAACTGAAACTACAAACGACTGAGTCTGTATTTATGGTATGTCTTCCTAACTCTTTGACAGAATTGATATGAAATATTTTTATCAGAAATAGACCATAAGATGACTCCTGAGTAACCTGGTTCCAAAGATCCTTCCCTCCAGTTCCCCTTTCCCCATTCATCTCCCCCGGCACACCAAGTGCGATGATTCAGAACCTCATGCCCGCACTGGGAAGCACCTTACATTCCCACCAAGTCCCTATCTCCTTCAGTCTTACCTGTCCAGCAGCAGTTCCAGCACTTCTTTAGTGGAGGCAAAGCCTCTGTACGTTGACAGGAAGATGCTGATATAGGTAAAGTCATTGTCCCCAAAAGCTGTCAGCAGGTTCTCCACAAGCTTCTCCAAGGTGCCAGCTTTTATGGTCCTGATCTTACAGGTCTCATACTGACTGACTGTATGTCCTGGAGGCAGCTGGTCCCCTTCAACCTGTACAATAAATTCATGATTATGATCAGAAATGTCTGCCTAAAGCGAAACTGAAAACACTGAAATAGTTGAATCATAGCCCGGCATGGTCTCTCTTGTTCTTACTTAATCTCCCTACGAATCACGTGAGGCGGTCCTCTCACCTGCGAGCGCAGCACAGTCGGTGCTGGTAGTGGGGGATGGGCTCCGGTCGGCGCCTTCACCGTGGTCACCTTTGCCGCTTACCACCCTAACGAGAACCGTCGGGGCATATTTTATCAAGGATGTTTTCTATGACCTCAGGATCAAGTTTAGTGTGTGTTATCAGTCATTCCCTTCTTATTCCATGGTAAGTTCTCAGACTCATTCTGAAAGACAGTTCCTACAGCGGTGTGCTGCAGCTGACTCACACTGGCTGTGGACAGCTGCCGGCTAAATTTTTAGGGTTTGTGTGAACCAGCTGACATCATGTTGATAGCTTGAAAAGTCAGCCATGATAGGAGTATGTTCTCTATGGAAATCTACAGAGATATGTTTTCTGATTCAGTATCATCAGCAACCAATGGAGTTGACTGAGAAGTGGCTGTACCAAGAAGCACTGGGCTAATCTCTGGGCAATAACGGAAAGGGTGCATGTGCCCCCTGCCTCACACGGACTTGCAGTGTACAAGCGAAGTAGTTGTCACATGAGAATGAACCTGAATAATATCAGCAGGTATAATTGCACCTTGGCAGACATACAACATAAGAACTGGTAAGTAACAAAATCCATATAGCTTAAAAACTGAGTATGAGGGAAGAGAATTAAATTGCAAAAAATATGGGTGTGCCTGACATTCTACAGTGAATCCGTGCCTAACAAATGATTCAGAGATGCAGTTTTCAAAGTTTAACATGGCCTTCATAGGCACTAGGGAAGATGACCTACCGAGAGGTTCTTTTTCTAAAGCAAATGATCATTCTAAGTGAGGCAGATAATCACAAGGCAATTTCTCTGAATTGTAAATCTGAATTGCTTTTTATCAGATTTTCCTAAATTGAAATAATCAGGCAAGTGAAAATTAAAGAAGAGGGGCAAAGAAGGGAGAACTGAATCTCTGTATGATGTCATTGTGCTTACTAAGTAGTATGTTTGCTTTTTCTGCACCTGGCCTGTCAGAAGTTAAAGCAAGGGAAGAAAATTAGCTGGTGAGCTTGCTTTCAGTAAGACCTCAGTGGGGGCAATCACTAGGAGGGGTTAGAATAGCTGAAAGTCATCATGTCTAGCTGCTGACAGGAATTCATATGAAGACCCCGGCTTATGTGACAGACAGCTTTATTTCTTTATTTCATTTTTGAAAGACACTTTTAGCTTACTAAGGAAAGATCTGGTTCATGCAAAATACCAAATGTTTCTTTAGGCCACTTGGGCCTGCTGACTCCAATCGTGGCTAATACTTGTTCTTTATCGGTCAATATATAGTTTTAGAAAAGACCTGGTAGTACGCAGCTGTCTCCCACTAGCTTGCATCAACTTTAACCAGAACAATAAATGAAAAAGATATACAGTTTCAAAGTCTAATTAAGTTTTTAATTATAGTGTTGCCCTAAGTATGAACCATAAAATGCCAGTTCCAATAAAAAAGGTCTTGTAGTCAACGTTGGAAACACGAAGTCCAATACATTTCTTTACTACAGAATTTCTTGAAGTCTTTAATATGCTAATGTTATGAAATTCCAAGAGAAAGATATGGCATATGATGTGTCCAAATGGATTTCCCTTTATTCTAAGAGCATCTTGCAGAACATTAGAATGAACATACTTTGGAAAACGTTAGCTAAGTCCCTGTGATGCACTTAAAACTTAATTTGCATTTGCCACTTTTCACTTAAAAAAGAAAAAAATCAAGACATTATAAAATATAATGTTATCTTCAAACATCTATATTCTTTTGATCTCTTTCTTAATCCAAACTTTAGGGAAGTTTTGTGTGTTTAACTTTGTCACTGGTCAAAATCATTATCAGCCTGATAATATTAAAAGTAGTAGTTAAAAAACACACTTCAACGTCAACTGTTAGGATTGGCTTCTCAACAAACAACAGAACAAAAGAATTGGCTTCTCAGTCTCCAGGCATATTCAAGCTCCAACTCTAAATCAAGCCTCCTTACCTTATGACAAAGTCAGGGTTCCCTTACCAAACAATGTTATAATTTGCTGATTCTTATTTTACTCACAATGCAAATTCCACTTTCAAACTAAATCTTTCTTATTGAAAGTAATAACTATTTAAAAGAACTAGTTTTTCCTTAAACACTGATATGGTCCAAAATTCAAATACAGAGAAAAAAGCTTGTCAAAGGACCCAATGAAGTGGGTCCCTTTTCCTGCCAGAGAACAGATCTGGCAGGAAGCCAAGGTTCTCCCATGGGAATGGAATCAGGTTACCCATTAACCCAGTCTCTTCCTTTCAGTTATCCTCCTATTCTGAAAAAAAATCTCAATGTGCATGCCTGATCCCCATTTGTCCCTTTAACTGTTTTTTGTTTCTCGGTGTTTGCATCTGAACATCAGGAAGGACCGTGTTTGTGCTAATAGAATGGCTAATAAAGTACTTTGAATATTTAGATTTTAAAAGTCATTCTCTAAGTGCAATAAATGAGCATCAATGACAATATCAGAAAATGAAGTGCAGGAATTGCTCTGGTGCCTAAAATCAGTCCCATAAAAATGAACAATGTATGTTCAGGTGTCAGAGCACTTGCTTAATGACATTTTCTGCACATTTAATAAGCATCCTAATAACTACTTGTTATATCAGGGAGAAGACCAGGGTTTTGAAGATGAGCTCTAATTTACCAACACTCAAATAGAGCATTATTTTATAAAACAAAAAGGTTTTAATCAACTGCTTATTACTGGAACTATGTTGAAATAAAATTATGCAAAAGTGGAATACAAGAAACAAACTATGCCTTATGGTCAGACTGGAGAAGCTAACATTTTAGTTTCATTTTTGCTGCAAAATATCCAATAGCTACATAACCCTCTTAAGAGACCTTAGGATCTGTTTTTGTTTGTAATATCTCAATACCTTTGAATTCTAATTTAAAAGAGGACTGGAGGGAGGCGGCAGGGGGTCAGCAGGAGGGAGAGTCTTGGCAGACAAGTGTTTAATAACCCAGACTTAAAGAGCAAGACATGCAGCGCTGAGCCTGCCCTCCAGGCTAGCACGCTAACAGGAAACAGCTCAATCTGGATTTAATCAGAGACCATCGCTTTCCTGACAAGATCATGATACTGAGGCCACAAAAATGTTTCATGATTGTTTTTCTGGCCAATATTTCTGCCATTAGGACTGAGCTTTTCCTAAGAGAACATGTCTGACTCCTATGGGGTAAATCTAAAATTCTGCCCAACCGTCGCAGCCATGAAATTCCCATACTTATCAATTTTGGCATGAGGGGACAGGAGAAAGAATGTGAGAGATGAAATGTGCCATATTTCAATTCTGTCTCTGGTCATGGAGAAATAGACTCTTTCACCTTCTAAAACATAAACTGTTAACAACTTGGGTGTTTCCCATTTGAAAAAAAAAATTTCCTTCAATCAAAATAAAACTTCAGTCATCTGATACTTTGACAGAGAATGTGCTAAGCCAACGACCTCGGTAGACGGAAGGCAATATGAAGTGCTTCTCCAAGCCATGCTCAGCCTGCGGTACATGAGTTCTCAGGCATCCTGGCTTGAGCAGAAAAGTAAATAATGAGTACTATTCCAGGCATAACTCCCTTGAGAAAATATAAAACCCATATCCCCAGTTTCAGAGATCCGAAGGTGACGCACATTGCTCTCTCTACATTCATCCTAGAATACCACAGGCACGTTTGAAATTCCCTTTTCAAATGTCCTGCAATCACCATGCAGCAATAAGAAACAATCCTACTACAGGAAATGCCATGAGATTACTCACAAATAAGCTCTGGTCATCTGTCCATATTGCCCAAATACATATAGACTAAATTTCCCTGACATGCATAGAAAAAATACATGAACATAATGGCACACAGCAGAGTACCGTGGCGAAGCCAGGGTGTCTGCGTACTGTGAGCTGTTTACACGTGGGGCATTCAGAGATGTGAGACAGTCTATACAAAACCCTGGGGCATGTATGCCAAGCTCACTGTGAGCTTCTGCAACATGTAAACTTCTATTTTAGATGTGAACTCATGTCTTTGTTAGGTTAGGGCTGCCAGGATGACAATTAAATTTTAATGAATTAATTCAGGTAAATGATGGATAACTGAAAAACGCTGGAGCATAAGTATGTCCCGTGCAGTATTTGGGATGTATTCATACTGAAAAAGTATTTGTTGCTTATCTGAATTTCAAATTTCACTTGGCATCCTGTATTTTTATTTGGTAAGTTTGGCAACCCTATGCTAAGTGCATACAAAGGGCACAGACTGGATCTCTCATTTATTCGCCTACTTATTCAGCCATACATTAAGTACTACTAGCTTAGTACTAACACACATTGACTAAACCAGGCACTATGCAAGGTAGTAGAGATATAAAGGTAAATAGCATGCAGTTCTGACACCCAGGTTGTTCTATCTGGTGGAGGAAACAGACACAAAGAATTCACCATAATGCAATATAAGTAAAATGGTGGAGAGACTGGCAGATACCGTGGAAGACCCAGGAGGGACCCAGCACAGATGTGGCATCAGAAAAGGCTTCTTGAATAGGTGATGCTTGCTCTGAATGTGGGGGAAGACATAGCAGGTAAAGAGACCAGCACCAACGAAGACATTAAGAAGGAAGCTGGTGGAGGGAAACATGCAGTTGCAGGAGTAATATGACAATGGGAATGAGCAGCTTGGCGAGAGAGTCACCAGGAAAATACCTGATTATGGAGGACTCAGGTCAAATCCTAAGGAACTTAGGTTGCATTTCATATAGGTTTAAGCATAGTCAGAGAAATCACAGCGTCAAAGATAGATTTGATGGGAAATTTTAAAGTTGCTAAAATCATTGGGAAAGGTGTTGATATTCTAGGTGAGCAACTGCAAGGGCCTTGGCTTATCCAACAATAATAGGGGTAGAGAAAGTGGTGGGTGGAGAGCCAGAGTTAAGGAATATTCAGGAATTGTCAAGACTTAGTGATTAACTGAATGTAGAGGATGAAGATGAAGGAAAAAAAAGAAGGAGGAAACTTTACCTGAATTCTAGTGTGGATGACTGCAAAGATAATGGTGCCACTCCTATGAAAGAAAATAGAGGTGGGGAAGCCAGATTTCTATGGGGCAGAGACACAGAGTTCCACTTTAGAAGTGTAAACTCTATCTTTGGGACTTTCCAATAGTACAGTCCAACAGGCAGCTGGACTAGAATCTAAGTCAGGGAGAGGGGTCTAAGATGGAAATATGTTGAACTTACAACAATTAAGACAGCCTCACTCCTCCAGACAGTGTGCAGAACAGGAAGAATAGAGGGCTAAGGATGGCATTTGAAAAGATACCAAATTAAGAGGGTTCCAAGAGCAGAGACATCAAACATGAGAAGCACCTGCACACGGGAAAAATTTACACATCACCTGATCTGGGGTAGCATTTCTGGGCAGAGAACCCTGAATATTCACTGTCAGATTCATAAATATGCCAACATACATAGCTTCCATCTAATTATGCGAACATATCAGGACTAGCCAGCGGTGTGCTGGAACCAGCTCGTACTGTTTGCAGGAGCCAAATGCACATACTCCTCAACTCTGTGTTCAGTGACATTGTGTTGGTAGTGTGAATTCAACCCTGATGGAAATATTAACACCATGGAAATTGGCAAAGTGGCTACAAATCAGGGCATTTGTGCTGAAGAGCTGATTTCATAGCACACCACTGCCCAGAAGCCCCTCTCAGATCGTGTTAATGGTAAATTCAAGAGAGACTTTTGTACAGGTTGAACATTTTCCTCTTTCTGTGTCTACTCCAGTTAAGGCATTTGTATCATCCCCATGATCTTTGACTTCATTGAATGTATTAAAAAAATATGCCTCTGAACTAAGAAAAAAGTAGGCTTGTGAAGGAATAAGAGGTAGAGGAGCATGCGCCTAACAAATTAATGTGCTCTAAAAATATTACAAGATCCCCAAGGGTTGACTTTGCTTGAAGCCACATGTTTGAATGTGGTCAGGTTTCTGTGATGGGTACCCTTCATCCTCAGGAAAATGCTAAGGAACTCTAGTAACAAGCAAGGCCATGTTTTATCACACAGAAATCCCAGCCCCCTCCGCCATCCTGTCTCAGCAGGGTTTCCTAGATCACCCCCACAGAGTCCAGGAACTCTCCTGGAGGAAGCAGGAAGTTGTGTTTTCCATTGCCTAAAAAAAGAATGGTCCTCCCAGCTCTGAATCTGCTTCACCCAATGTTAATCCATAACAGACTTGGTTTTCTCTGACACAAATCCCTGTTTCTGACATTCTGGCCCTCCTTTAAGGATTCCAACATCTTTAAGGAAGCAGATTAAAAAATTAAGTGGATTTCAGGGAGTTTGCCGACTACACTTTTCAAATAAAGTGATTTCACTTTTATATGTTACCTTTATGCTTGAAACTCACAATGCTAAATGATTAAGATGTTATGCATTCGTCTGGGTTCCATTTCTGTTTCTGAGTCCAGTTTACTATGGGACCTAGAGCAGTAACTTGAAGTCTTGGTCATCTACTTAATAAAATGGAGAAATCACACACTATTTTGAGAAGTTCAAGGATTTAGAGTTGCATGTGGCAAAGGAGGTCTGAACCAAAACAGTCACTTTTGCATTTACCAAACAGCCTCACAAACGGTCACATACAGTTTAATATCCACAGTGAACGTGCAAAATTCACAACTCCTTCCTTTTCCTCTCTTTCAGAGCTCCAAATGTCCAAGGTCTTCATATCCTGAGGTCACAGGTTAACAGGCGCCCTGGTTTTCTGGAATCCATTCTGTTTTTGTGCAGCCCAATCAACCTCTGCCTGAAAAGGTCAGCAGAGGGTAGTGAGCTTCTGTGTGACCTAATATTCTCCATGAATGAAGCCTGCTCTGAATGGAAAGCCTTCTCCATAGCTCAGAAGCTTTCCTAGCCCTCCACAAATCCCACAGACAGTTCCATGGGGCTTTATCTCCTGGTGAGATTTAAACTGTTCCTCCAAACAACTCTTGCGGGTGGGGAGAGAAGCAGAGGGTGGTGATTGCCTGATGTTTCCAAACTTAGTCATAATTTTTATTCTTATTCTGCATTCCACATTAAGGAGTCTCTTACCCTCCCCACTTTCCTATGGGATTAGTTTAGTTTTAAACAAAGTAAACATTTAGTTCCCGCTACTATTATCACCTATTACAATGATTACACTTAAAAATCAAAGCCCCATTATCAAAATGCCATAAAATATTTACTCCTGTGGATTTCAGAATCCAAGCAATGACTACCTAGCTTGCTCCTTTGCTCCTCCAAATGAAATCTCTGAAGTCTATGTGGACTTATAAATTCAAATGTAAATTTGCCTTTACAGTTACCACAAAGCTCTGGGACACGGAGGCACTGGCAAGTACTCCTTACACTGCACTTGGCACAGGTCATCCTCCTAGATCATGGGCTTGCAAACAGCCACCTACAGAGCAAGCAAGCATCTTCCAGCATACTATCAGGTGACCAAATCTAGGGCAAGGGATGAAGAACAATTTATCTCGAATCCATCTCTCTCAAGGACACACTTAAGTAAAGTGACTTTTTCTCTCTCAATAGGCTTCTTCTCCATAAGCTATAATTCATTCTTAGAAAACCATTCTTATACCCTACATGAAAAAGAAGAGAAAGTTAACGGATATTTATTGAGCACTTAGAGGTCAGGTGCTCAATCCTTACAATACTCTTATACAAGAAATATTCTCACTTTACTTGAGGAAACAGGCTTGGAGAAGCAAGGTGTCTCCCAAAGTCACCCAGCCAGTTAGCATAATTGACAAGAGTCAGGATACGAAACCAGCCCTGTCTTTCCATTACGGTGTCTTGCATCAGAACACAAAGTGACACAGGACTGGGGACTTGAGCTCCATGTGTGTACACCCAAGACTAGCAGAAACTATAGCCCAGAATCTCCGTACTCCATAGGATTGCTGTAAGGAAGAGAGAATATTTGATAAAAGAGCTGAAGGCTTGTTGAACGGTTACAAAATTATTCAGGATTCTACCCATAAAAGGAAATATTGTATGCTAATACTAAAATCCTTCTTGCTTTCACTTTCTTCCACCTACCCTAAAAGTTAATCCTATTATATCAAAAATTTCTGATATTACCCCTCTTACCTTTTAACAATGACTGAAGTCTTTAACACCTAAGGGTAAAAAAATATTGCTTTCGTGCTAAACGTCCTCTTTAGAGGAAAATAAAAATCCCCCTCAGTATTACAGTCTCTTAAATGAGTAAATTAAGTCTAATAAAGGTGAATGATTTCACCCAGAGGCTCAAAAGAAGCCAGGAGAACAGTGTCAGTAAGCTATATGGTAGGCTACTGAATAATACAGTGTAGAAACCTATGGAGAGCACTCATGTTCTGCTCTGATTTCCAGATTATTAATGAATTTTCCCACCTTCTCAGTTTATAAATCTCCTTTTATAAAAAGGAAATTTCCTTTTATTTTTAGAAAACAGTGATAATATGATTGATTATGGGATACGGCCAAAGCGGCAGCTTTGTTGAGCTGACAGTCAACAAAAATAAATAAAGGAAAAGGTAGAGTAGAGAAAGGATGGATAACTGGCAAAAACATTGATCCAATTCTCCAACTGAACAAATACTGAAAAATCACCCATTCTGCTCACTTGATTTAACGGCACAAAAAAATGTAAGAATATAGCATGTAAAGATAATATGCAAAAAGATAGGCATGTTCGTTGTAAAGAAAATATTTATCCTTCTAATAATATGCTCATGATTCCCATGGCTCACGACCCACTCTTGATGTCAGTCAGTAAAAACAGTATTAAAAGAGCTTCCAATGTGCAAAGAAGCCAAATGAGGAACTAAGGGAATCTATAAAGGAAATGAAGGACTGTGTTCCTTAAAAACCTAACAGCAGAGACTAGCTTATGAATGTAATTTCTTTTTTTTTCACTGAATGGCATGGAATGAAAGGGATGTATAGAGCTTCACACCAGCTTATATTTAATAATTTTAAAAATGCCGGGCAAATAAGTTGGGGCCTTGCAGAGAGAATTTCAAAACTGATACAGATAAAGACCTTTTGAAGCCCTGAGTTCCGATGATAAGGAAGGCAGGCAGGAAAATACTGCATGGAACTAGATTTGTTTCTAGTCCCAGTGCAATTTTTCAGGTACTTGTTAGTGCCTTCTATTTATCCTATCAGTGGGCTAGAGTAACTTTTTAATTTGGTTGTTTTGTTAGTTTCTAAATACACTTAAGTGGATTCATTCATTCAACAAATATTTGTTGAGTCCCTACTGTATGACTACTAGAAGCCAGCGGTAACAACAAAGAACCAAGCAGACAAGATGCCACCTCACAGAGATAACTTCCTTTACAACTAAGCAGGAAGAAAGCAGATTCATGAGCCATCACTGCTGGACCTCAGCTTGGTCTTGTGGAACCCACCCTTTAGAGTCAGAGTCTTCACGTTATCTGATCCTGAGCATTTTATCCTGCTCTGCTACAAATACCAACGAGAGATATGGCTGCTTTCATCATCACATGCAAACTGACAGAAGCTATGAATAGAGGGCAAATCTTTCTAACCAATACTATATAACTATAAATAGTAACTGCATATGGAACCATTGACCAAACTGAAGTATATATATACTCCTCCACCACGGCCTCACTCTCACACCTTCAGCAATGTTATGGTAACAGACCACTGGACTATTGTTGTTCCCTTGGATAGGTCAAATAGGCTTTACTTTTAACCAAAGGCATTCCTCAACTTCACAGAGATAATGGAATCAGACAATATTTTTGGAAAAGGTTCCGAAGTTTTAGTTATAGTAGTTTCAGTTTCTGAAAATAAAATATTTTAAGATTTTTTTCTTGTGAAAAATGTCACTCAAAACAATGTACACTTGGAGATTTATATTTCTGCTTCCTTGAACACACTAAACCATTTCCAAGAGAAACACTTGGGATGCTGGATAAAAATCACTGGTTCCTGAGCCCATGTTCCAGAGATTCTGATCACTAGACCTAAATAAAGCCAAGGTATTTGCATTTTAGCCAGCATCCCAAGTGATTCTAAATGCAGAAGATCCATTGATTACCCTTTGCAAAATACTGTGCTTGCAAATGTGAAAACAAATGAGTACGGTTTGCTGATGGCATAAAGGAGAAGCTGATTAAACAAAATAAGCTTAGACAAAGCCATGTGACCGCTCTGCATCTTAGTTTCCTCATCTGTAAACTGGGAGTAATATAACCTGTTCCTCCCTTAGCTCACCTAGATGTTGTGAGCATGATTTCAAAAAATGTGAGCTATGCTTTGAACTGCTAGAGATAAAAGAACTATATAATAAACCAAGGCATTAAAAACATGTCAATGACCTGAGGGCTTTCAAGCAAGCCATGTGATGATCTTTCTTATGTATTTATCCTACAAAATTCAATGAGTTTTCCTACAAGAAGGGACGGTATTAAGACGAGCCTATAGAGTTTACTTCTGCCTTCATGACTCTTCCACCTGGTTGTCAGTCCTATGGAAATGCTTCAGCACTTAGATCCCATGGTAGCTCCATAGAATTAGCATATCGATTCCCTCCTGGAATTCTCTGCCCCTTTTTCTTATGCACATCACTTTCTCAGCAACTTGTAATTGTAAGCACTTTGTGTGTATCCCATAGTAACCTTATAGAGCAGATACATTTATTATCCCCATTTTATAGATATTTTACAGAAAACTGAGGCCAAGAAAAGCTAGCAACTTCTCCCAGGGCACATAGCTAAAAAGTGGCTGAAGCCAGGATTCAACCCAGGTGGTCTGGCCCTAAGTCACACTTAACCAGAACTCTATCCCATCTCCCTCAAGGCTCTCCTGCAATACTACGGGTTGGTCACTGGTTCCTCGTCATCCTTCACTTACCATCCATATGGAAGCATTTCTAACCTTAGGCCTCTTTTCTTCTTAGTCTATACTCTTTCCCTGTCCATCCCATACATATATCCCCACAGCTTCACCTAACACAAATATTATATTAACTTGCCAATTTTTATCTCCAGCTCTTGCTTTTCTTCTAGATTCTAGACCTGAATTTCCAGTTACCACACATCCTACTGGGAAGTCCATAAAGAACTCTATTTCAACATGTACAAAAAGAAACTCATTTATTCCTCTAAAAGCTCACCCCTTCCTTCTCTAGTCTGTGACTTACTTAATGGTTCACGTCATCAACCTCCCAATCATCTTTATTCCCATCTTACCTCCCCCTCATCTCCAAAATCCAATCTGTCCCATTCCCTAAATAGCTCTCCATTCTGTATTTCTTTCCATCCTCACTGTCTTCCCTTAATTTCAATCCCATTTCTTAACAGGGTATGTGTAACAAGCACTTAACTAGTCTTACTTGCCTCTACTCTTGCCAAAAATGTTCTTTCTAAAGCATACATCTTACGTTTAGAATAAAGTCCAAGCACCTACTAAAGCCAAACATACCTATGACTCAACAATTCCTAGATACATTTCCAAAGAAAGGCATGCGTATGGCCACCAAATGATATGGACAGAAACGTTTATAGCAGTTTTATTCATAATAGCCACACATTTTCACAGTATGTTATAAGAATTTGTTGGGAAAAGATTTAATTTAACAAATCTGACATTATGTTCCCTAAATAACCTTTATTTGATTCTTCAAATAGAAAATCTGTGCATATAAACAAGAAAAGTCTACATTGTATGTACACAATGAAAATGTAATGCTTATCATCACCTCTTGGTTGGACTGCTAAAGTAAATTCCTCTTTAATTGTTCTATGGCAGTCACAACCATCTTTTAAAAACACATATCCAATCATGTCACTCCCCTGCTTAAAACTTCCCACCAGCTTTCCATAACACTTGGAATCATACACAGAACTTCTACCATGGCCCACAAAGCCCCTCCTGGCGATCTTTGACCCCACCACTAAAACCACCTCCTCCCCTCTCCAGCCCCAGCCACACCAGTCTTCTTTCAGTTAACACACATCATGCTCATTTACACTTAAGGATCTTTGCATTTGCACTTTTCCCTAAAATGGGCTTAGACTGATTATCTCATGGTGAATCATTCCCCTCATTCACTTCTTTTGATTAGGTGGTCTCTCCTCAGATAAACCCCAGACCATCTCTTTGGTATCACACTATATCCATGGTTTCCCCAACAGCCCAGATCACATTATTACATTCATTTCTTTATGGCACACATTTGTTTACTTGCTATAAGTCAGCCCCCAGAAGCACCGCCCTCGTCTATCTTGTTCACTATCTGTATCCCTGAGGTACAGAATAACATCTAACACACAAAGCATACACAACAGATGTTTGTGATAATGAGTGAAAACCAAAATTAATGCTGTAATTAAATTGAAAATTATTTAGAAATCTGAATTAAAGGATTACTAAATCCATAAACCTACTGAAAAATATGAAACTCTGTCCTCTGAGTTACCTAAAAAGCTTAGGTAAGCAATGTTAACTGGTTCAATGTCTTCACAGCAGTGGAAAACTGAAGTGAATTTATCAAAGTGACTGTTTTAAGCTTTTTCTGAATCTCAATTAATTTCATACTTGATTGTCAAAATTTTAAAAATTACTGAAGTCGTGGGTTTTTTCCTCCAGAACTCTTTTCCCATCAAGATTGAGATGCTGAATCAAGCTACACACACACAAGGACCTCTCATTCCCTGAGACTGACATTGCCCGCATTGTTCTGTCAGATGTAAATGCCATTGAGCCAATTACTTGTTCTGAAAACAGAGAGTGGGAATATGCACTTGTTTTGACTTTTAAAACTCCAAGTGAGAGTATTAGAGGAAATGAATATACAAACTAATCAACCAGCTATGTGGCAGAAGGGCAAATACATTGCAAGATTACTTGGGAGGTATTGGACTACCAAGAAGCTTCCAATACTTCTTGCATGAATGACATCATATAAAGTAAGGATTTAATTTGAAGCCTTTTAACTTCCCCTTTCTCCCATGCCAGGTTCTAGGCCTTGAACACTAAGAACACTGAAGTCTTTTAATTTATAATAAATTTTTATTACTGGGACAACCGAATGTTCTAACAGCTCATTCTAGAATGCTAAGTGTTACATTTCATAACAAGGCCCTCTTGCCACTTAAGTCATTAAACCTTCCTAAATGAAGGCTGAGAGAAATGCTTCTTTACCACAAATCCTACTTTCATTCATTTCAATACTTAGAAATATGTATTGGGCTTTTACTATGTTCAAGGTACTATTATAAGACACCACAGATACAAAAGTGCACATATACATGGTCCCTATCCTCATGCAGCCAATGTTCAAGCAGAGAAGACAAATATTAAACAGATAATTTAACAACTATCTAATGGCAGGACAGATTGCTGCATCCCCTAAAAAGGTGCTAGAAGAACATAAGGGGATCAGCTGTTGTCTTGGTGATCAGAGAAAGTTTCACTGAGGAAACAGAGATCATATCAATCAGTAAGCGTTCACCAGGTAAAGGGTAAAAGAGAGAAGATTTCAGGAGAGGTAACCGCATGTGCAAATGCCCTGAAGCAGGAAGAGAGTGGCATATAGAAGGACAAAGAGTAGCTGATGTGGCCAAAGAAGAGTGAGCCTGAGGAGGGTGGCGGCAGGTGAACATAGCCAAGAGAAGAATTCTGATCTTTCACCTAATATCAATGAGAAGCCATTAGAAGATTTTAAGTAGGTAAGTATACCATGATCAAATATAGCATGGTTCTACATGAAAAACTGTACAAAAATACAAAAGGATTCAGTTAGAAGACTACTAGAGAAGAGAAGAGTTTCTCAAAATGTGGACCATGATCTACCTGTATCAGATCACCAGGGGGGACTCTTTAGCAGATTAACAGGCCCAACCTCCAACCTACCAAATGCAAATCCTTGTAATTAGGGAATCTACACTTGGTCTTAGGTTACTATAATAAACATTAGTGATTCAGAAGCACATGACAGTAACAGAGGGATTCCAATGATCGTTAAATGAAATAAACCATGACTGAAGTAAAATAATCTGCTTTTACTGGAGCATAGGCTCCCCCTTCTAAAATTTTGGTGTTAGCACTCTCCTCTCCAACAGCCGCTCTTCCCTTACTTGTAGCAAGGGACTAATTTTATTATTTTTCCATAGTCATCAATTGATATTAGTTTTATTCAGAGTAGAAGCATACATTTCACTTGGACTTGTTCATGACTGAAGCAGAGCAGAGGAAATGAACGTGTGTAAGTTAATCGGTAGTACCGTACAAGTTCAGTCTGACCAGAACAATTCAGACTACCTTTATCTTCTATTTATGTGTCCCTCTCTAATATTCAGAGCTCTTCTGTATACACAATCTCATTTGCTCCTCACAATAATCCCAATTCACAGATGAGGACACAGAAGCTCAAGGGGCTGAGTAACTTACCTGGTCACACTACTAAGTAACTGACAGAGGCCAGTGTCAAGCCCAAACCCTAGACTCCAAAGCCACCCTGAAGGAGCACCACCATTTGCTCCTCAGAGGTCCCCATGTCCTACCCTTCATTCCACCCACGGCAAATAGTGACAGCCTACTCCACGTCAGGGTGAATGAATCAGAAAACGCTCAGGTCCTATACACAATGGCAATTGAAAATTCCCTCTATGGAGTATTGGGAGAAAAAAGACACCCTTGTAGGCAAATTAGACATAGCTGTTCCATGCCACCAAAAGTATGTAAAGGCAACTATTTAGATTTCATATGAACAGAAGAGAGGCCATGGGACTATGGGAAATTATAAGTGTCTTAATCAAACAAAACATAAGCTTCTCTTGTTAAAGGGCTGCAGTGGTCATGCTGCCCGTAGTAACTGAGTTTGGATTTTCAAAAATGCATTCTCCTCTCCAATTAAAAAAAGAAAGCTGCAACATTTCCCTTTCCAGGAATGTGATTTAACTTAATAGCTAAGCTAAGAATCCCTAGCTGCTTATTTGGTGCAAACAAAGAATGCACTGTCTCTGCAAGTGGACACAATGTGAGATGGGTTAAGGATCTGGCTGTGCGTGACCATTATGCTATGTAACACATCGAGCTGCATGAATACCCATCGCATAACTCCACACACACTTATCACTCTTAAGGTGGGGGAGAGTCCTCTTCACAATGGAAGTCACTGCCGTAGCTTGTAAGGTTAAAAAACTTAAGTCACATTGTGCCAGGGAAATTGTGTATGCAGCTACTGCACCCAAAGAAAATAAGGGAAGAGGAGCATAAGGAAAAAAAACACTTCTTCAAAGACAAGAAGGCAACTGTGGAAGAAGTTAGAATGTGTAGAGGGCAGCCTGGCTAGAAGTGAACTGAGGAGCTATGCTTTAATTGGGGAGAAAATGAAGCATTTTTCCAATCTACTTATGTGATTTGATGGGCACCTAGTAGTTAGTTAGAAGCACATATTCCTTTGCCAAAAAGGCATGAGAGGTACGAACAGACTGCTGGTGTCCCATAATAAAGCTGCAGTCAGTGTGGAAGCAAACCAGTAAGAGTTTGTAGTTCGGTCACCTGTAAGTTCGGCCACCACCTACTTCTCTGTGGCCCCAGTGTCACCCTACTCCATACCTTCTGGTCAAAGGTCTGAGACTAGGAAGGAAGGAGGTTAATGCCTTTAACATTTCCCCCAGCAGATCTGTAAGGAAGTTGTTCAGGGTATGAATGAGGTCAAAAACACTTTGATTTTTAGAAAACTAGTACACTGAAGTCATGTGACAGTGATCCTTCATGGGGAAATTCAATGTTCAACACCGGAGTGGTGGCTTTTCCACTGAGGGACCTTTCAAATACAAACATTCAAAGTTTTATTTACTTGATGGAAATGTTTCTGAAATGGGTTACTTTTCTACCTTTGGAAGTAGAAATAATCTGGGCATGATGGGACCCTTCATTCACAGCTCAAGAGGTCACCCAGTTCCACAAAGAAGCTCTACTCCCCAGAATCCCTGTTTCTGCTAGTGACACCACTCTTCCCACAATGCAGCTACACCTAAATTCTACATTCATCTTTGACTCCTCCCTCTCAGTGTACAAACAGTTACGAACAACCACAGATGCTTTCTTCCAGGTTTTTGTCCACTCTGCTCATAGCCGAAATGAAAATAGCCATTGCTGCAGACATAACTGTGATCACTATTGAAAAGCGACTGCTGCAGGGTTTATAGAAACCTTGGGAGGAAGTGATTATGCTCTCCTGCCTGTGGCACTCATCCCAAACATCAGAAAGGCAATGATTTTAAAATTAGACTCCAAGAAAGGTAGGACAAATATTTAAAATGTGAAATAAGAGAAAGAAAGCATCTAAAGAAATCAAGGTGGGTGTACAGGTTTCCCAGATTACTAGAGCTAGAAAGAAAGCCTCAGAGTAACGGCCATATACTTAGGGTAGCACAGATCTATAAACATGGTAACATAAAAGTTAGTCGTCATAATGAACTGTTTTGTGAAAATGTTAAGGTCAAGTAAAAAGCGTTTCTGGTTCACATGTTAGCTGATGGGTGGGGGGTGTTAACTGATAACGGAGAGGGAGGAGACTACTTCGCTCCACTGATGCTCCCACCTTCATTATCAAGGAAAATGATCTCCAAACCGGAAAGGGGAAGACCAAACATGGTGAAGAGGAGACTAGAGCTCAACACAGAGAAGGTGATAATAAGAAAGCACTCAGCCTCTTAAGTGATTTCATGTCTCCAGAGCCAGATAAACTACCTGCAATGGCACTGAAAGAACCAGCAAATGTGATGATAACATTGATGAATGGGGTCCTCACAGAAGCGTAGATTTGTAGAAGGATTCAAAGGCTGGCAAGAAGAAAACCGTGCTGATTTTCAGACAGAAATTAAGAGAGATCAGAAACAATGCATAGCTCTGCCTGCCAACTGCTGCCGCAAATATCCCGGGTGGTTGTAAGCAATGATCATTAGGAGCTAACATAACATCACTGGGGAAACAAGATCATATCAGAAACTAACTTTCCATCTAATTCTGACCCTAGGCAAGTAACATGGAATGCGGCAGACATGAGGTCCATAGATTCAAAAAACCATTCTACCAACTCCACTAACCATCCTTAGATCTTTATAGGTAAAATGGAGCGCTATGAGTCGAATAGTTGAAGAGTTGGCTAGGTTTGTACCAAACCAGACCGTCAAGGAATACTGAATGGTGAAGCCATGTTGACTAGTGAGTAGGACCAGGTGTGGGGAATGTCTCTAGCGATGTAACACAAAGTCGTATCCTTCCCTTTGGCCACACTGATGAAATCATTTTAATAAATGAAATGGACAATTACACAGAACTTCATTAAAGTGAATTGGAAGTTATAGCTGACACGCTGGCTGAATAAATCAGAATTTAAGGAGATTTTGGAAAACTGGGAAAAAAAATTTGCTAAGATTGACAAAATTAAATTTGATAAAAAATAAATATTTCTACATTTTAATTTTTTTAAGTGAACTCTCCAAGTACTGGTTAAATGAGACTTAAGGTAAAAACAATTAATAGTCTTAAAACTGAAAAGACCAAGGCATCTTTCCTGCACGTACGTCAGGGGCGTGATACATTTGCAAAGAGACCTAGGTTCCATACATAGACATCGCTAACCATACACAGTTGCCAGTAGACAATCGTTTTTGACTTGCGAATATGGCAATCTCACAGTCCACCCTAATGGAAGATTACAGGTGGTGGCACACGAGAAGTACAAAGTACTCTGGAGTTCAGAAAAGGATAATTTACCATTTGGGAAACCAGAGTGGATTCAAAGAAGTGGAATGGGAGCTGGCCTCTTTAGTGGTGGCCGGGATTTAAACAGAAGGAGATTTTGGGAAAGGAGGACATGTCAGACAGAAATAACAGTGGGAAAAAGACTCTAGGATAAGAAAGTAACCTTGCTAAGTGAAGGCAGGGAGTGTGGGAAGGTGAGACACTGGGGACAGCACTAGAGAGGGAGACTGGAACCAGGCTTTGGGGGCCCTCATATCCAGGGTGATAAGTGCTCTAAAATTCAATGCCTTTTCCTATAAAGGCCAAAAACAATATCTGGCACAGAGCAGGGCTCACATGACTAGGTGAATAAATGATTGGTGATAAGTACAGAACAAGAGGTCAACATAAACACAGCTCCTGATTGCCAACTCAGTCCACCATTAGAGTCACAGTATTTTTCATCTACAGGGGATCTTGAAGATCATTTAGCCAATTCCCTCAAAAATTCTGGGTGACTACCAACAGGACTGGAAATACTCAAGTGAAAGAGAGGAGAGAGGCTGCCTGGCCCTCTGCCAGTTCCTAGGGGAACCTGATTCACTAGGGCAAAATCACCAAAGATTTCAGCTCAGTCACTCCTAAATATTGTGCTTTTGGACACTTTCCTGAAAACGAATGCCATCTGAGTCTCCACGTTTCAGAAACAAATGTTTGGTGGCTTTTGTGGGCTATTGCTTTAAAAACACCAAGCCTGCCTAAGGTATAATTTTAAAGAATCTGGCTCCAGGAGAAAAAGCTGAAGCATTAGTCACATGTTTCACATTTCTTACTCTCGCCTGCCAGACTTTTTTTTTTAATTAAGAAAGGAAAAATGGGTCAGCCTGAAAGAATTTTTACAACTGTCAGAATAAACGCAAGGCCTATACAATACCATAAACTTCATTTGGAGCTGCTTTCCCCCCTCTCGGTGGCTTTACGTGTCCTTTATTTAGAAGCCAGCCAAAGGCAGAGCCCTAGGGACTGCCCTCACTTCTCGTGTCCTGTAAGATCACGTTTTCCGCCAGGAGGGAAGAGGACTGACTGTGATCCTAGATGAAGGTACAGCGCCTTCTGATTTCAACAGGCGGTGGTGGGTGGAAGATCTAAGGGTTAAACGCTTGTGCTACCCAGCCTGCGTCCAAGGTCACTCAGAAACCTCCATGCTTCTTACAAAGTATCACCACCCAGTACTTTTCTATAGTGATCACATGTTGATATGAATAATAGTTTGAAGAAATCTTTAAGAGGCGACTAACTAATCAGACAAAAGTCATTCCTGGGCTCAAGCGACACTTAAGTGCTGAGCACACAGGTCCAGACTTCAGTCAACAGTCACCCTTCCCTCCGGGAGCCTCCTGACCCGCTACTGCCTTTAGGGTGAGCACCACTGATCAGGGTCACCTTCATGCGGGTCTGGTTCCACCAGCCAGACCTAAATCTATCTGGTGTTCGAGGTCTCATGGCCCCCTTACCAAGCAAACAGGCTTC
The DNA here is from genome assembly GCA_032199065.1 of Smutsia gigantea. Lineage (NCBI taxonomy): Eukaryota > Metazoa > Chordata > Mammalia > Pholidota > Manidae > Smutsia > Smutsia gigantea. The sequence continues at coordinate 7,418 of JAVSCE010017326.1, read as the reverse complement.
TTGGTAATGCTTTAGGGTAAGCTGGACCACCCTAGAACAGTGATTCTCAAACTTTTTAACCATGATTCATAGTAAAAAGAAGATACATTTTATACATGACTCAGTACAAACAAGCTCATACTTAAAAAGTTTCACAATAATGCCGTTCTGATATTTTCTGTTCCATGCAGATCCAACTTTAAAATATCAATTTTTGACCCATTAAACTTGACTTCAGAACCCGCTAACAAACTACGCTCTGCATTTTGAAACACAAGGCCCTAGAGCAACACTGTCCAACAGAAATATAATGCCAGCTACAAATATGTAATTTTAAATTTGCTAATAGCTGCAGTAAAAAAAAAAACTGAGAAGAAAACAGGTGAAATTAATTTTAGCACTATATTTTATTTAATCCATTATATCAAACTATTATCATTTCAACATGTGATCACTATAGAAAACTACTGAGCTATTTTATGTTCTTTTCTTCAGAGGAAGTCTTTGAAATCTGGTGTGGATTTTACATGTACAGAATGTTTCATCTGGACCAGCCACATTTCAGGCACTCAACAGGCACATGTGGCTGGTAGCTGCCATACCGAGCAGCGCAGCCCTAGAGAGTTCCGGTCCCACATCCCAAGGGCCACAGGACCCACGGTGGGGCTCAGCAGGGGAGACTCCACCACCCGCTCATGCGGAGCTGTCCTGCACATTCACTCACGTGCCCTCCTCTCACGTTGTTCTAGCAGGCTCCACTGCCCTGATGAAGAATGGGAGGTTTCACAAGGAAAAAGAACAGGAATGAAGCTTGTGAACCAAGAACAGGCACTATCACCTTGAACCTCCTCAAACACAAAGTCCAAACGCATTCTTTTTATCTGTGACATCAGAAATCTAACAAATGACACAAAAAGATTCGAACTGGACAGTAATTTTTAGACTATTTGTCCTGAGAAATGTATCTTGCTGATTGCAGAGGTGAATAAATAACATGATTGCAGCTATATTAAAATGCGGGCCTGTGGACAAACACTGGGGGGTGGATAGCCAAAGGTGAAACAACTGAGTTGTAGCAGTAGAAATATGGGTGATTCTCTTCTTTTAAAAAAATTATATAATGTTGCATCGCTCTTTTAAGAATAACGTTACTTAAAAGAGGTTCTTCTTTTCCAAAGCACATATACATGCCATTGAATCCCTATACAGTAAGGAAAACGTGCTCTGACAAAAGGCAAGAAGGATCAGAAGCAGTCCGAAAACTTTTCATTTTGACAGGGCCAGTTACCTTGGGACAGTAGGAATGAAAAAAATCTAACAACAGCTAGAATTCTGAAAACTTCCAGCATAGGCTTTACATGTTGCCTGAAGTAGAAATTTAAGGGTTAAGGATGTTAAGGGTTAAGACCACAGAGCACAGCAAAGTTCGGGAGGGTAAGACAGCAAAGGAAATGCAGTTTTACTAATTAAAATGGAAAAGTATATAGATAGTGTTACATAATAATATATAATTTACATCACTTGTTTTTAAGTCCCTTTTGCCAATGACTCCAGGGGAGCACACCCCAGAAAGTGCCCTACACAAGCCTGCCACAAAAATTGCAGAGAAGCTTCATCATTACGTGCATAACCTTGGGGGTATGTGCCCAGAGGACGGAAGATCCTTCACAGAAATGTGTGGGCATAGAGCGCAGCCAAGGTGTCTTAATACTGAGTCAATATGAGCTTTAAGCAAATCGTAGCCCTCAGATATAAGATATAATAAAATATGTGCAAACCCTAAGTAAAATAACTCTGGAGTTCAAAGCAGAAATTAGGTTCCCAGAGATCTATTCTTGACCCATGACTCAAACCTGTCTGTCACTAAGAAGCTTATGGATTAACCCTAAATACCATGTCATCCCATAAATAGAGGTGACGATCATAGGTAAGTTAGTTTTCATAAGATCATGAAACATGTAGATCAAGTAACAATGACCAAAATGAGACAAAAGCAGCATTTTCCTTTTTTTTTATTGTGCCATTAACTGAAATATAAAATATAAGTTAGATCGAGCTTACTTATCCACTATCTTCCTTTTTGTTCCAAAAAATGGGATTTACAACACTACCAAATGGCCAAAAAATGTCATAAAGATGCATGTTTTATAATAGAGATATGATCAACCAATTTGTAAGATGCTTACTGAGTACAGACTGTGGCTCAGACACGGTCCCAAGTGATGGTCCCTATGGCTCTGACATAATCCCAGGAAAGATGAAGATTAATTAAATATGGTCCCTGCCCTTGAGGCACTCAAATGAGGATATGGTGTGATTAAGTGCTGTAATTAAGCTTTGGGTAAAGTGCTAAGGAGACCCAGATAAAAGGGTAATTATTCCAGAAGAGGGGAAGAAGAGTAAAGATGACATTTGAGCTGAGACGTGAAAGGTAAGTAGCGTTCATCGGTCACTGAGAGCACAGAGAAGCACTGCAGGCTGATACAACGGCAAAAGCAGTGACATGAGAAAGACAGAGCTGTGTATAAACATGGACTTAGTGATGGATAGTGAAATCTTCAACTCTGGATTCTCAACTCGGAAAAGGGCTAGTTCTTTTCCCAGAGACAGAACCACATAGGGACCTGGAGGGACAGAAGAAAGGAAACCTTTTAAACCTTCTGCCGCATCGAAGAATACCATCAAAACCCTGTTGCTGTAACTGTTCGGAGTTCAAACTAGGCTGCTGTCATCAGCACTTCCCAGCCCAGTCATCTAAAGTTTTACAAGTCTTTACCCCTCAAGCAGACACTCATTTGTGGACTGTCTAGGTCAACACTGGATAGAAAGAATATCATAATCCTCCACCTCTAGCCAAAGAATGTTCATGAAGAAAACTTAAATCAACTTTAGCTCCCTGAGAAACACTTCTGTGGGTACAAAATGGCAGCAGGTCCCTCCAGGGTACCCATAGCAGTATGTTGGATGAGAGCTGGTTTCTGGGCTCAGCTGATCACAGGATCACTGCTTTGTACATAATAAATATTAACCATGTGCTTTCAGTCAGTGTATAAGGGTCCCTTCTCCTTTAGCATGACACACAGAGTCAGCAGAAGCAGAGAGAATTCAGTTTGTCAGTAACACTTAACATGAGCAAATCACTTATTCAGCATCTTTGTACAAGAGATTTAATTTTCAGCAACAGCTCTGAGTACAAGGGTCAGTTAGCCCCACAAGTCAGCTGAGAACAGGAGCAAATAACAGGGCATGGGCGCAGGGGTTCTAGTATCTTGGAGTAGGAAAGGATCTTAAGATGCTCAGGAGGGACCCTATATGAATAGAAGGAAGGTCAGATTCACTGGCAAGCAGCCAGAGACCCTGGAAACTATTTTTAATCCAGAAGAAGGACAGGAAGGAAGAGGAACAAAAAAAGGGACTCACACAGGAGGAAAGGAAAGCAAGAGGAAGCAACTGCAATTAGCAAGTGGAAAGACAGTGAGAAAAATAGATATTAAAACTAAAGTTGTATTCCTAACAGGGAAGCCAGGAACGCTGTAGGAAAAGGCTGAGAGGAAAAGCACAGAAAGCAACAATAGGACTACTCAAAGGAAGTATTTTAAATGCCTACATCTTATGAGGGTCAGTGTGGGTTGGTTGGTAACATTCTTGCCTCTGGCATTAGGTCATGAGTTCAAGTCCCACATCAGAATTTGGCCTCAAACCAGGCTTTGAATTTCCAGCAGCTCTGGAAGGCCGGCAGCACTTTCCATTCCTTAGTGCATTAACGTCACCACCCTTCTCAGCAACAAATTAAAAGTACTAGAAAGAAAAGGAGAATCAAAAAGAAGCAACAGCCATTATTCTAAAAACAAAAACAAAAACCTTATACTGGAGATAATAAAAAAGAAAAAGAAAGTAAAGTTTTCATATACAAGATATTCACTGCATTTGTCTTCAGAATCCTGTAGGTACGGGGTATTTTTTTTCCCCCATCCGATCTATGGAGAGAACACTTGCCCGTTGCCCGCATTGCCAGTGCTTCTAGACTCTCAGCAGTGACGGTGGCAATTACAGAGGAAACACTACTGCCTGGTGGCCATGGAGATGTCATGAGGTCATCAGCAAGTGGGAAGAAACAAATACAGAGAAGACTCCCTCTGGGATGAGGGAAGACAGGCAGGACTAATGAACAGACCATATGCCCCTCAAGCCCTTAGGTGGTGAGGAGAGAGAGAAAAAAGAAGAAAAACCTTTAGGTCAAGTTATAAGAAGAAGATCCTTACATTTGTACAATTATGTACATGTTCAAAAGTACTTTGATATACATTAACTTGTATGATCCTCACAAAACCCACAGGCAGAAGGAAAAGCAGGTATTGTCCCCATTTCCCAGATAATGGAAACTGAAGATTTAAAATGCCATGTGACATGCTGAAAGTCACCACCTCGAGAGCAGTTCAGCTCATTCCTGGTTTGAAGATGGAGTATTTCATCAGCTAATAAACACGTGGCAGAGTGAGAAATTCACCTTCATTCTAATTTATGCAGTTTAACCCAGAACTTGAAATGTATGGTACAAGCACAATTGGCTAACATCCTTGATCACACCCAATAAAGAATGATTAGCATAATGCCTACCATCCAATTTTCAGACAAATTATTTCCTACCCTTCCATTTTTCAATCAGAAATAGCAAATATAGAAGACAGAATATAGCCCATTGTTAAGTAGTAAAATATTTTTCAAGCATAAAATTAAGAACACCGACTAATTAATGATATAGGAAAATACAGAGGAGATTTGAAATTCAAAATATTAGAGTCCCTGCAGTAACTGTCTTTCACTGTCCAGGCAGCCAGCCAGAGAAAACACAATAGATGTTACTTCTAATAACAAGGCTTTCTAAGCCCTGCCATGGCCCTTTCTCCCAAATGTGCAAAATGAGAGAGTGATGCCAAGAGCATGCCTTAAAGCCTTGCTAATACTATTTCTTAATCAAGTGATCATTTTACACACCACCCCAAGCTTCAAGGGAGCACACGCAAGAAAGGCACCAGCTTCTACAAGGTTCCACGGCAGGGTTCAAAAGAGGACCCCGAGAGCAGGGGCCTAGTGAGAGCCCACCTCCCCAGGAGTGAGTGCATACTATACCCTAGGCCCTGTGCCAAGCCCCTCACACCCATAACTCTCTCACTCCTCATGGTAATTCTGTCAGGAAGGTACTGCCATCACCCCTCTTTACAGGTGAGGAACTTGAGTTCAGAGAGAGGCCCGCACAGCTTGGTCCACATACCGCCCTGTGCAGCACAGGTGAGTTCTGAATTCAGATCTGTCTGGCTCCAGAGCACAGGCTCCTGACCAGCGCACTAGCTTTCCCCCCTCAGCTGGAGTTCCTGCTAGAAACACCCTGAAACAGAAGGGTACAGGAGGCGCCAGCTCCTGAGAAGGCTCCAACCAAGGAGAAAGAACCAGGCCAGCCCTTGATGGCTCTGGGCCCTGTTAGTACTTGGTTAAGACATTTTTTAAATAGATATGCTCATTGTGTTGTGTCATTAGGAGGGGGTCAACATTTGGATAGAAAATAGCAATTTTTCCTTTGCCTCATGAACTAACCAAATGCTTCCAATTTCCTGAATTTTCTGTTTAGGAGTATCAGTTACCTCAAAACACAATTTCAAGTGTTGCCATTTTAACTGGAAAAGTCACGACTATAAAGCACTGTATTTCTGGCCAATGTTTAATCCAGTTTCAATTATTTTTGCCCATATCCATTAAATGTTCTTCTGTTGCATAAAAATTTTCCCCAGATTCTAGCTCCATCACCAGTGGTGACAGAAGTTACAGGCATGAGAACGACACATACCCAGAGAAGAGTTACTAGCAAGAGAGTTTCAAAGAGCCTCGGTTCATATTACCCACCAAAGAGACCACTTTTAGCAGAAAAGGTTTGTTCCGGGCCTTCAAATTATCTTTCGAATTATGAAACTGGAAGGACTCAGCCTTGGCTTGGCTTTTATAAAAGATGAAAACGGGTATTTAAATCAGCAGGAATCAAAATAAAGGATAAAGTTGAATTGCTCAGTTCCTTGCTGAAAAGAGCAAACAAACAGAACATGTCTGGGGGAGTTTACATGGGATAAGATTAACTGTGTGGAAACGAATTCGAATGAATGGGCCACAGATGGCACAAGCAATTAACTGCTAGAAAATGTAGGGCAATGAGTCGCTGAGGGTGAAAAAAAGACAGCCCCACACCAGCCACTACCACTATTGCCCACAGAAGTCATGTACCGCTTGACCCAGTGGAGAAGACTACTTTGGAGGACCAAGCCAGGCAGAACCCCAATTATTGGGATATAACACACAGCTACGTTCATGACAAGGCACAGGTATTTCTACAATGTCGAGCCAAATGGCTAACATCATTATCGATGATAAATGACATGCCTCTCCCTTTGCATAAGACTGACTGAGCTTCCACCAAGGTAGTCTTCTACCTAATTGAAAAGCTTATCTTTATTCCTTCCTTCCTTCCTCTATTTTTATTTTTTAAACTGATGACAGCTTCAGAGAAAAGTTCATCACAATACTGACACAATTCAGGGAGATCAAGCAAAACATGACAGTCAGTCTTTAATCAACTATATAAAAGAGAACATGATACAGGTGTGCTAAATCCTAAATAAGATATGAAAAGACATTTTAATTTAGGGTGGGTGGGTGGGTGTGTGTGTGTGTGTGTGTGTGTGTGTGTGTAAGAGAGAAAGAGATTAAGATTGTAGTAGCAGTAAACTAGGGAAGTGCTAGATCTTACCAAATTCTTTTCTTTTACACACAAATGGAGTTAGCAGTCAGCGTAGAGCTTCCAGGAGCAGAAATGCCAGCAGGCAGGACAAGCTGCACCAGAGGGTCCAGTTCAGTTAAAAACACTGAACAGAGAAACAGAAAGAGACCAGGACAGCTAACCATACAATTTCTTGTGTCCCTAACAACACGATTGTAAGTTTAACTGCTGTTGTCTAAAATCTAACTCTGTAATCATAGTCCTGTGGGTTCCATATTCATCCTCTCTGCATGGCCCACAGATTCAATCTATTTAGTTTGTAGACAAGCAGAAGACTTGAAAAAAAAAATAGAAAGAAAGATGGGAAGAAATAAAGGGAAGGGAGGGAGGCAGGGAGGCAGAAAGGAGAGGGAGGAAGGGGAAGGAGGGGAAGGACAGAAAGAAGGAACGAAAACCACCAGCTCTCTCAGTTCTCTGGAATCCAGAACTGAGGCCTAGTCGCTGCATGAGACATACCAGGTGTGCCCAGTCTGATTAATCTGCAGGGCCTCCTGACAGGGAAGAAGGCATTGCTAGCAAATGGATGGACCATGCCTGACTTGAGTCCCCAGACGTTTCACCCAATGAGAAGAGGATGATGGTGACCCCAGGAAGCCAGAGGCTTTTCACCGGCTCT
>JAVSCE010017325.1:0-118535 GCA_032199065.1 Smutsia gigantea | reverse complement strand
TATATAATATACATTAACATTTTGTTAATAGGACATGAAAAATGCTCATGTTATGATGTTATATAAGCAAAGCAAAGAATGAAACTGTATTTATGGCATTAACTCCAATTCATTAGGAAAGTAAGAAAAAAGGAGAAAAGAGAAAGATTCATGGATAGAAATAAAAACTTCAATAAAATCTACCAAAATTTTAATAGCATTTATGGATGAGGGATCTTACAGTTTTAGGTTACTTCTTTATGATTTTTTTTAACTTTCTAATTAAAAAGAATCATATTTTATAACCAGATAATTGTAGATATTATTTGTAGTATGTACAAAAATAGTGCATTCATTCCTTTCTAGCAAGTAATTCTATTTTTATTCAATCCTCATGTCAAATATTCATACAAGACATATTTATTGATAGGAGGTGCCAGTACCCACTTATCCCTCCATCTATTTTATTTCTATGAAAAAGTAACATGTGAAAGAGTATTTAATCTCTTTGGGAATGATATTTTCTTGACTTGTGTGTCATAATAATGATGGTGCCTTATGGAATAAAATGAACTGCAATTAAATATATTTCAGGAATAATTATGTTCTTAGTTGGAATTAAACCTTTTACATTTCCCTTCTTTGATGCCTTTGGTCAGACTTTCTCGAACTAGACTAATGGACAGAAAACTAGCACATTTTTTTAATAGGTTTAGATATGCTCTGAGTATAAAGCCAGCTCTTTTAGGGGGTATAAAATGAGCTACTAAGAAAATTTCACTTGGAACTGTTACATTTAATTTAGATACCTACATGGGGATATAAGTTGGCCATTAAACCAATGAAAACTTCAACTATCCCTATGGTCACTGTCAGGAAGGCCTAATGAATTCAATTTGAGATGATGTATGTTTATTTGTATATAAGAACTGGAAAAGAATATATATCAAAATGTTTATAGCAGTCAGGTAGTTGCCTCTGGAGACCGGCAAAATAGAGCACAAAAAAATTAGATCCCACAAGTCACTTACAGAAAAAAATCCCACTGTAGTACAAACAAGTCTTCCAGTTATCTTATCAATGGAAATTTGAGTTTAAAACCTTTTCAAATCAATTATGGACAGCAACTACAATATTTACTTTTCTGAAATAATCCAAACTCCCAATCTGTCTAAACAACATACAAGTAAGTCAGGGCATAAATTCCATATATTAGACATTTACTTGGGAGATATTCAACAACTTGCTTTATTACTCAGATACCTCATATAAGGAGTATGATTTGATTTTAATGGCCCTGTTTATTAAATACAGGACTTTCTAAAATCAAATTCCTTCATATGAAGAAAGTCAGGTTTGAATCAATCAATCAATCTCTCATCCTATTACTCCTGCCATGTCCCCAGCATCTCCTTCTCACCCCCTACTTCCCTTTGTCCTTCCCTCCCTCCTCTGATTCTCTGGAAACAATATAGGAAAGATACTTTTTTCACAAAAATTTCAATTGATGTTTTTTTAGAGGCAACTATATTTGCATTTATATATATTCATAGCATGAAATACTGTGCATTTCAGTTCAACTATTTCTAAGACATCAAAATTTTATTGACTCAAATCAATGTATTTACAGAAAGAATTTAAAAAGTATCTTTTGAAATTTTAAGGGTGCCCATTTAGCATGCATTACGATTATTTTTATTCATTATCTAAATCTGTCTCCCATACTATAAAGTGAGTCATTATTAATGTGCAGAACAAAGAAAAGCACACAAAAAGCTGGACTGTTATTAAATCATTAAACTCAGAGAAAAAATTAAAGTGCACAGAGAAGCTCATACTAAATTAACTGGTATACTACTAGTAGGTCTATTTAAAATTTCCCTATATTATTTCCCAAGAAAAATATACTCATTATATTTAAGGAAAACTATCATAATGATTTGATTGCATGTGGCTGCTTTCTTACTTTTATTAATTACTGATGTTCTGTATTCTAAGGTACACATTATACAGGGTATCCATGGACACTCCTTGATACATAAAGGTGTTGTTAGGTATGTAACAAATAAACAGGTCAGACAATAAGGCAAAAATAGGACAGTAAATATGGTATGCACTTCTGGTGCATATCTTTTAAAGCAAAAGTGTTCTTAATCCTTGCTCTTGGCTCACAGAACTAGAAAACATATATTAGAACCTGTTTTCAGAACAATGATCTCCCCTAGCTATTATTTGTCTAAGAAGCAACAGCCATATAATTCATAAGAAGAAAGCTTAAAGAATCCTTCAGAAAACACAACCTGGCAGTTTATCTTCAATGCAAAATGATGAGATGGCAGGCATGTGCTGGAGTCACCAGTCTTCCACATCATGTGAGGGAATCCAGCTGTGCTTGTATGGTCTCTAGCTATTTATGTAGACAAAAATAGAAAGTTGGTGAAGTGAGAGAATTCATATTAAGTGTTGTTTAGAAACATGCAAAGAGAAGGCAAAGAAAGAAACTGGCAACTATGTATGTTAAATCCATTCACACAGCAATAAAAATACCCTAGAAAAATTTTCTTTTTATGTGAAGATAAGTTTTCAAATTGGTAAAGGTGGATTTTTAAAATAATACTGTTTTAAATATACCCATCTGTTTTATGTAAATGACCCCTACACAAGATTTCTAAGGCAGGGGGGTATATTCTTCTGGATTAAGAAATCAGTATTTGTAAAGAAACAAATATGCTCAAACATAAATCTTTAAAGGCCTGGCATCTTCCTTTTTACTTGGGCTCAGAAATTAATATATTTAACATTACTGTATCTAGAGCACCAGTGTGGATAAGTACCACATAGTTCATTACTTAACGCTTGGCATTACAACAATCCTATTGCTTTAATGATAATCATTTCCACTTTCCTCCTGATTGAGTTTGTCATATTCTCTCCATCTCAGCAATGCTTCCTACTGTGAAACAAAAGGTGTTTATCAGGAAAGTTTAAAGAACTTAGTTCCATAATAGGGCATTTAAAAATAAGAATTCATAAAATGGAGGAAACATTTCAAAAAACTCACATATCAGAAATTATTTAAAAAATACTAACCTTGTTATAGAAGTCAAACAACTCCTTGTGACTGAATTCTATAAGAACTTTCTCCAGGCTCTGTAAAAAAGAAAATGAAAGAAAAATGAATTTTGTTGTATACAATTTACATTGCATTTTGTTTTCTCCAACTAGCCTCAGACTGTGCTATTTTATTCTGAGCTGTTTTAAAAAATACTTACCTGCTCTACTCAACCCTACTGTTCCTAGACTCACAAATACACTTTAATAATGTTCCACTTCAGCAAAAGGTTTCAACTCTATAAGGACATCTGTTCTTTAAGTTGACTCCACAAAGGTTAATAAAATGTATGCTAGCAAGAGAACAATTTCATTATCTATTTTTTTGAAGACAGAGATAATACATGAGATCACATTTCATCTTTCTCTGCAGTCCATTTACAATCTAGTAAATACTATTACACAAAGGCACTGGAGGCAGCCTATCTGAACTCATCCAGCCATTAATGCCTCACATCAGCACAGATGCAGCCTCTGAGCATTAATCTAGCAGTTATGATTATAACATGCTGAGACTGTTACCTTTTTAAAGGCACAGACTTAGCAAAAATTAACGATTAACACAAGAGCTTCAAAGCTGAGACTTAAACATGTGCCTTCCTTTCACCTGCCATGTGACAGAGATGCCTTACGGATGCTCCAGCTGCTCCAGAATACTTTGCAGAGTTGAGTGATGGGGTAGGAAGGCCCGACATTATCCACCCCACCATAACCTGCTTTGGGTTGATTTTGTAAACTGAGGAAACAAACTAGTTTCTAAAGACTGTACAAACATGTTTATTTTCTTCAAGGTAGCTTTGGGACATGACAGTTACTGAGGAGAGAGTGCCGAGGAGTGCTTCCTGCTCTGACCACACTGCTGTGCTCATGTGACATAAAACGGGCACCATGAACTGAATAAGTGGAAAAACACTGCAGGCAGACATTGATTCATGTACTGAACTGCTGTGGTCATTTCCAACATCCTATTAGTTTCTCGTTCTCAGTTTCTATGTTTTCTTTTTTCTTTGTTTTATCTGTTTTAATGATTTCCATTTCTGTTTACAAAGTCAACATCTTCAAAACAAGTCATCTTTGGCTAACTCCAGGGGAATCAATGAGGCTGTGTTCAGAAATGGCACGCCTCTCTTCTCCTGAAGACAAAGCACATAGGATTAAATCCCACACTTCCCCATTTTCCCTTATATACCCACCTACGTATTTACCTTTCAAAATAAATGAAGAATCCTATCTCCTGTAAAGCTTCATCTGTTAGGGATAATATAAAACTATAAATTTTCTAACTGCATTAGAAAAATTAGCTGGCTACTGGCACATGTCATTAGACCTCCAAAGGTTGAATCAGCCTCATCTAGCAGGGCTGCATTTCCTCCCAGGGGTGAATGGAAGGTGACAAGCCTAAGTTTAGTTTGGGGAAAAGCAAGGCAACTTCTTTCTTCTCCTACCAAGCCAGAAGTTAGGCAGGATCAAACCAGATGAGTATGTGAACAACTTATCTGCTCTACCTCTAGAGGCAGCAGCCAAACTTGGCTCTTGTTCCTTACATTTTGCTTTGCTTTGTTTCAAGTTATTAATTCCAAATTTGTTACAATGAGGGAAGGTAACTTTAATAGTATAATCCTTAAAATAACAAAAGCTAGAACAATTTGTGTGTACTTTTTTGTATATCTTGCTTTATGAAATACTTAGTCCCATGCAGGAAAACTGCTGATACCTGAAATCAAATACACAAAGAACGTATAGTTATGTCTGGCATAATCCCTGGTAGCTATTATCCTTATCATTTCCCATTCAGCCCACAATGACTTAGGGAGGGCCTGAGATTATGGGAGAACATGAGTGTGGTTTTAAGTGTTTCATGACTATGCACTGAGAGATTAATTCTTAGAATTTGAAAATCTATGTTTACCTAATGGGAGGCCAAGGGCAGTTGTTTTCTAGAGTGGCTGGCCAGGAACCAATCCTCACATTGTCATGTTCTGCTGTGGAATCCCACCATCCCCAGAGTCGAAGAATAATAATTCACTGGCCTTCTAGGACATTATAAAGGATCTTCTCAAGAAAGGAGTATAGATTACAGTTTATTTAATAGTTGGATAGCTTTATTTATGACTCTAAATTTAGACATATGGTTCATGGCCTCCATTTTCACTCCTACTTCAGGTCCCACAAATATTAGGAGTGGGCCTGATCAAAATCTTTCCCAGGACCACAGCACTTTTAGGAGGAAAATACACTCTTAGCTTTCCTTGAGAATATAACTAGAAAGTCAAAATTTTCTTATCAAACTTGAATCAACTAACTTCCTTGCATACTCTTCAGAAAATGTATGCAAGGTTCTGTCCACTAAGGAAGCATGTTTTCAAATAACCTTTTAGTTCCATGTCTGCACACAAATTGATGGTAGTCCAGACCCAAAGGATGTCAGAAAAGCCTTAAAAGTAGTGAGAGTTCAATTCTTAGTAATTTAGGGGTGCTTCTTTTTGGATTGTCTAGCTGGACATATATCTTCCTTCCTTTATATGCTTCTGGCCTTTAGCTCAACTCCTAGTTCATATGTATGTTTGTTAAGGGTAGAAGAAGAGAAAATAAATTAAAATTCAAACCCTCCATCTCAGCTATCAGCAGCAACTCTAATAAAAGGCTTTCTCAAGGACGATGTAGACAATTCTGGCTAACACAATTTGATAGGCTGATTTTGACAATGGACTTAATTATCCATGTGCTTCCTGTCTTCCACTGTCATTAGGTAATGAGACTTGACTATTTGGTCCTATTTCCCCCCTGCAAAGAGTCGGAACTATAGTCTGGATAATAAAATGTAGACTTTTATGTCATACTAAATGAGAAGAAAAAATACGTCAGCAGCATAAAAATAGAGTGGCAAATTAGCAAAATGCTTCATCATCTTACCAATCATATATCAAAACTACTTTAAATTTGAACTACGTAAGTTTAATCACTTGGTGAAGCCAAATAAGTACATATTTCTAATACATATGTGTATATATATATATATATATGCGCACACACACCTTTAGATTGTACTATATATACTTCACTTTTACATAGTCAAGTGTTTAAGAAAAAAGTTTACAACATTTCATCCCTACTTTTCCAGTAATCAGGTACAAAGGATAATTTCATAAAAGGCAAACTGTATTTTAAGTTAGAGATGTTAAAGAAATTGCTAACTCTAACAGAGAGTTTATATGGTCTTCCAAAGGAATATAACTAGATAAGTAACACAAATTATTTCTGGGAGGGCTTTGTGTTGCTTGTTTGTGTAACGGGAGACTCAATGGATACTGTTATTACCCAGGACATCTCATGAGAAACGTTTCCTAGATATGGTAAAAAAAAAATATGTAATGTAATAATTGCTAACTAGGCCAAGATATTGTTATAATACAATATATATTATATTGTTATACTACTATACATGTTATAATCCATATAAATGAAGAACTTTTTAAAACAAAAAGTCAGCAAACAGGTAGTTTTTGTTTTATTTTGCTTTGTTGTTACAGTTTTGCTGGGGGTGGCGAGGGTGGCTGATTTGTACTGAGTCATCCACACTACTGCTCAGTCCCTCAAGACAAAAGTACTTATCTGTGAGGCATTTTGGAGGCTACGGCAAATGACGCGTGCTAATGTGAGAATAAAGCAGGATAACACTTTTCTTAAGTCTTTTATTCTTGGTTCTACATGATCTTCCCTAACCTAACTTTCTAGTTTTACTTCCCATAAGACCTCCCAAAAATCTCTGCTCCAGCCAAGCTGGTCTACTCACTGTCTCCCAAATATCCCACCCACACTTTCTTGCCTGTTCTTGCTCATGTGGTCTCCTAATCCCTGATGGACAGTAGTTCTAAACTGGTAAGGTAAAACAAACTAGCTAAAGGAAATACAAGTGAGTACCTCCATAATCTTGGAGAATGGAAAGACTCTTTAAAAAGACATGAAAATATACTAACTATATGATCGATCTTTAGACAAGTTATTACTAAATGTACTATGTAAAGAAAATGACTGATATATCAGAATGCATTAAAATTCAGGACTTCCATTCATCCAAACACATGATCAGAAGAGTGAAAACGTTAGCCAGATACTCATACCCAGAATACACAAAAAATTGCTACAGGTCAGTAAAGAAGATAAAACTCAGTTTAAAAATGGACAAGAATAGATATCAAATCATTGTGTTGTACATCTAAATTATTACAATGTTATGTCAATTATAGCTCAATACAAAAAAAAAGCCACCTGGGTGGTAGTGTTTGGCTGGAGAGGAGGAGGAAACTATCAGGAGACTTTCATGATACCACATGAGACTGTTAGGAGGGACTCCAGCTAATGTGAATGATACAGAAGCCTGGCTGGAAGTGAAATGCAATGGGCGGAGGAACTAACAATTAGAGACAACACTTCTCTTAGCCGGATACCTGGCAAGTTTCCCCAGCTGAGAGGATGTGTCCAGGTTGCTCAAGAATGTCTTGGATTGGAAGACCTACTCCAATGAAAAAAAAAAAGACCAGAGACTCGAACAGGCACTTCAAAGAAGATGATGGTTAAACAGCCATAAACATATGAAAATAATTAGTACCCACGCTGCTGAAAGGGGTGAAAATTTGTATACTCTGGAAACTTGTTCGGCATTATTTACTAAAGCTGAATAAATGTATACACTATGTCCTAGAAATCTGCTCCTAAGTATTATTACTGGGCTCAACAGACATGTACACATTTGGATACCAAGTGATAGGTGCAAGAATACTGACAGCACCATTATTCAGAAGAACTAAAAAATGGAAGTTACCTAAATTTCTTTCAACAGAAGAATATATAAATAAGTTGTTGTATAGTATAGTATCATGATGGAATGTTATACAGACATGAAAATAAACTATAGATAAATACAACAGCATGCATGACTCTTACAAACATAACACTGAATGTCAGAGGAGGCACAGGCAGATTTCATTTATATGAGGATTTAAAAAAACAACAAAAAAGGTTTTAGAGACAAATGTTTAGGTGGTAAAACCATAAAATAAAGCAAAGCTATTACTAGAAGTATCAGAATAGTGACCACTTCTAGATGACTGAAGAGAGGACTTTTTAGTGAGAGCAGGCATTTGAGTGGTTTCTGAAATAATGGTAATAATTTGTTTCTTGATCTTGGTGGTGGATTAAGGGGTATTTTTTAATGACACATCACTGTGTTCTTTTCTGTAGGTGTGTTATGTTTCCCCAATAAAAAAGGAAAAAAAAGATGGCATTGTTATGTGGTAATATTCATTCATTCATTCATTTTTATTCAATAAATATTTATTTTAAATGCCTCCCAGGCCTCTTCTAGGTGCTACGTATATAAGCAACACAGACAAAAATCCCCCACATTCTACTTGATACAGACAGACAATAAACAAGATAAGTAATAATAACAATAATAGTAATAATAATTCACATACATACATTTAGGAATGTAGGAATGTTTGTTGGTGATGTATTAGGAAGGACAATAAAGCAGGGCTGGAGAATGTGTGTTTGCAGGGGTAGGTGGAGATTCAATGGTGGATGGTCAGGAAAGGTCTCACTGAGTTCGTGACATTTGAGTTAAGATTTAAAAGGAGTAAAATGACAACCACAAAATGGGAGAAAATATCTGTGAATCATTTTCTAATGAGTATAATACCCAGAATATATAAAGAATGCCTTTAATTCAACAACAAAAAGACAAGCCCAGTTAAAAAATAGGCAAAGGATTGGAACAGATATTTCTTCAAAGAAGATATATAAATGACAAGTAAGTACATGAAAAGAGACTCAATGTCTGAAGTCTAGAGAAATGCAAATCAAAACCACAATGAGATATCACTTCACACCTAATAGGAAGGGTATAATTCTTTTACATGGAGGGGAAAAAACAAGTATTGGTAAGGATGCAGAGAAACTGGAATCCTTGTACACTGCTAGTGGGAATATAAAATGTGGAAAACTTTGGCAGTTTTTGAAAAAGTGAAACAGAATTACTGTATGACCGAGCAATATTCCTGAGTATATTTCCCAAAGAACTGAAAACATGGACTCAAACAGGTGCTTGTATATCAAGGTTTACAGCACCTTTTCAATAGCTATTTAGGGCAATGTGTTGATGTAACAGCAGTAAAGATACTGATGAAAAGATGGTAGAGGAAGTGAGGCCAACAGGAATACAGAGATGTTACTCAGAAGGGTGCATTTTGAACATGCTTACTCCTCCATCAACCATCAAGCCTTATAATGGGCTTGAATTGTGCATCCCCCAAATTCCTATGTTGAAATCCTAACCCACAAGACCTCAGAAGGTATTTGGAGATAGGGTCTTCAGAGAGGTAACTCAGGTAAAATAAGGTCCTGTGGGTGAGCCCTATTGCAATCTGACTGGTATCCTTCTGAAAAGAGGTAACTAGGCCACAGACACACACAGGAAAGACCACACAAAGGCAGTGGGGGAAGAGGGCCAACGGATAAGCCAAGTAGAGAGGCCACAGGAGAAACCAATCCTGTTGACTCCTTGATCTCCAACGTGTAGCCTCCAGAACCATGGGGAAATAAATTTCTGTTATTTAAACTACTCAGTCTATGGTACTTTGCTATGGCAGCCCTAGCAAACTAAGAGAGGCCCAATCACCTCTTTGGGGCTGGATAGAAGAGACGATCTTTAAGAACAATGGAAAACCCTGGGAAGTTTTAAGTATAAAAACAATATTGTTTTATTTACATATTAACAGCTCATTGTGGCTTTTATTTGTAAATGGATTAGAATTGGCCAAATTGGAGATGGAGAACCCAGTTGGGAGGCTACTGCATTAGTCCAGGCAAAAGACACTGACTTGATCTAATGTCATGGTAGCAGTGAAAGAGATGAGTGAAAAACCTGAGATTCAGGTTAGAGGTAGATGAGACAGCTCTTAGTGACAGACTGGGTTGGCGGGGGGGGGGGTGGTGGTGGTGAAGGAATAGAAGGAGTCAGGAATGACTCTCGGGTTTTGGCCAGAGAAACTGGATGGATGCAAGTGAGAGAGGAAACACAACAGGAGAAATGTGAAGATGGGGGAGAATCAAAGGTGAAGTTTCAGACACATTTAGCTTGATGTCTCTGAGATTTCCTTGAAAATAAATGAAGTAAGCCTGGAAAGCCAGAAAAGAGATTTAGATAAGAGATGTACATTTGGGAGTTACTGATATATTGATTTTCAAACTGTAAGAGTGGATGAGATTGCCCAGGAAAAGAATGCAACACGAGAAGAGAGGAGCCTGAGCCTAAGCTCTTCGGAACTGCAATATTTAGGGAATGGAGGTGTTCCGTGTAAATGAGTAGTATCACCAGGTTCACAAATGTCTTCTGCATGGCATGTGGAAATGTATGGTGGGCATTTATTACATGAATCAAAATAATTTAGTATGTTAGAACACAGTCAATAAAACTGTGTGGCTTGTTTTTGAATATGCTTCCAATCTTCCATTTTCCAGTGAAACCCAGTAAGGTCACTACTACTGTTAACTAAACATACACAGACTAGAAGACTTACTCTCTTTCTTCTGCCTTATACACATAAGATTACAACCAAGAAGCCATTTAGGAAATTCATTACCTATATTGTCTAAGTTGTTCTCATGAACTTAAGACTTTCTGCCCCCTATCTGAAAACTCTGCAAAGTGAAAATGAAAGTGCAAAGATTAACATTCTGCCAATTTCTTAAAAGAGAAGAAAGATGCATTTGTTCACCCATTTCTTTTTATTTCTGATTGGTAACCCTGTCTATGAATAATGTTGCACACAGCCATTAGCAAAATTCCCATGGAAACAGAATTTAGTAAGGTCTTCAGAGAGGTCTAACTTGATGAAAGCTGACAGTAAAACATCCTTTACTTTCCCGTTAGTTAGAAATTAGGAACCCTTATACATTTTTCCAGTAGAGAAATGCATTAGCCTCTTCACAAATTATTCAAGCAGAAATAGTCTCTAAATAATACAGATTAAAAACTAGATAAGAATTAAATTAAATTTACCAAATTTACATTGCTTTGCTGTTAAACTTAAGTTGGATATCAGAATTAGAAATGATACAATTATCTTTTCACTTAGAAAATCAAGAGTAGAGGAGCCTAATAAAAGAAAGACTACTACTCTCTTGTCCTAGTAGAATCTAAAAATACATTGCTAGGAACTTAGGAAATTTTCTCCTTTTCAGTCACAGAAATGAAAGAGATAAAATTTAAACACTATTTCACGTGCTAATAAATGGGTTTATAAAACAAAAATCATTAGATCCCATTCACTAAATAAACACACCTATAACTACACATGTAGATAATTGTGAAAATGTTCCAGTATCCCTATTATTATGTTGAGTATCTTCAATATTATTGCTCAAAAAAAACCTCAACATATAATTTAAGGTCCCACCAGAGACTGAAAAAAATCATGAAACTATTCATAAAGCCTTCGCCATTTCTGTCACCCATAATATTAAATCAATAAACATTTAAAGAGTACCAATACAAAGAGGAATAAACCGTGGGAAGGAGTAAACTCTCAACCAAAGAAAGATCCTTCTCTAGGTAGGCAGATTTCTGCATACGGCTAAGCTCACAACTATAGAAGAACGTGGATGGGAGAGTAAGAAGGAAGGTTTCAGAAACCTCACATGTAGAGAGGGCTCCGTTTGAGGAGGGCAGTGGGCAAACTGAGGACTCCCAGCTTACAGCAAAGTTTGATCAAAGTTACAATAGGACAAATGCAATAAATAAGTGGAATACAAGCCACAAAAGGCATTTTCCCAAGGTGAAATCAACCAAATTATAACTTTTCCTTTTGACAAAAATGTTAATCTATGTACAATACAAGCAGTATATAAACAGCAAAAGCATCTTTCAAGTTTATGAGCATGGCATTCTAGGATTCCAAAATCCGGCCCATGACTCCTCCTTCCAGCCTCATTTTCCAGCATCCTCTGAACGCACTGTGTGTACCGGCAGCACCAGCAGGTATTGCATAGCGCCCTCCTGGGCTTTGTTAATGTTCCCTGTGCTCTCCCAGCAGTGCTACCAACTGCTCTTGGGCATGCCTGTCCCCACACACATGCACAGGTACCAGCTATTTCATTCAGCCAGACCCTTTAATCTCAGCCCAGCTGACCTTGCATGCAGATGGTGGGCTCGCCAAGGGCAGAGTCAAAGAATTATTTTCTTTAATGTAGTCCAGTAGCTCAGTGTGGTACCTGATCATAGTACTTACTAACTTACATGTTTAGTGAGCTTAATTTTAAGAAAAGGAGATTGTTAAATTTAAATATGTTTTTTCTCTCATAGGGAAAAAGATACCGCATATGGAGAGTATCAGAATAAATGGATTTTGTCTAAAAGATGACTGTGGGGAAAATGGAAGTTCCTATGGCCAGCATCCTCACCTGCCCCTAAACTACTTAATGATGTAATTGGCCTACTGCTAGGCTAATGCTTCCACACCTGTAGGCAATGAGCTGTTATCGACTGAGTCACTATATAAAAGCTCTGCCCAGTACTCTGGGTGGAGGCAGAAACTGAGGTAGGTTAGGGACCTTCAGACTGCAGGATACAGACACACTCTAGTACTAGACCTACCGCCGGGAGGATAAAGCCAGGTATAAACCCTTTACCTCAAGAACGTTCCATTGCTGAAAACCTCAGGCAAGATAATAACAATATTTTTCCAATTATACTACAGTATTGGCCCCAATGATGACAGTAGTCCTTTAGGTCTCATAACTCTTATTTACTCAGTAAATATGTGGGCTAGCCAATACAGTATTAATTCTCTAGTTAGCTTGACAAATGGCTTCCCACACTTGAAGGCCCCTGCCTCAAGCTGGTAAAAACAACAGATTTAAGGTTTTATACCTATTTTAGCTAAAAACAAAAGTTATGGCTCTGAACATAATCAAAAGCCAGTTTTTGACCAGAAACCTTTATTCAGTATAAAAATGTGTAAAAGTGTGAATGAAATATTGTCACTAAATGTTTAATCACAGGCATCTACTTCACCTGTTAGGACATCTATGCCCTTTTCATCTAACATCTATGCCCTTTCCATTGTGGCTAAAATATTACTTTGTTCTTGTGTAAAGAAGACACTACATTTGGCAGTCATATCACCACCATATTTTCTGTCCTCTTAAAAATTACAATGTGCTATGCATGAGAACATCACAAACCTGGAGCCAATCAAAATGCACCTCCTATAGTATTCATTAACTGTAATTTATTATGTGTATGCTGATATGTCATTATGATTTTCAGCTTTGCTATTGAAATATTTAGCTATGGTTGCTGAATATAATCAGCAAGATAAAAGCTTTTGAATATAATTACATGAAGCTCTTTAAATATAGTGAGAAATTCCATGAAGAGGACTGACAGCTTGCTTTTTTTCTGCAATAAATGTTATAGGCAATGCATCTTTTTCCGGAAATGATACTTTATTCTAGTTATAAGTACTTATCTGATTACTGAAACATTATCATTACAGATTTAGAATGGCGCATCACTTAACTTCTCAAAACATGTGTAAGTATTCTAGTTGAGGGATGCACAGTAAACTACAAATATCAAATTGCTGTCATACTGTTTTCAGTGTGCAGTTTTAAAGACTGAGCGCAATGCCCAACTTTGGGTTTCTCCTTTGTTCATAAAATCACTTTATTGTATTCATAGACAAAAATTTGGAAGATATCATGGCTTTGGTACGTTACACTGTTCTGTGAGGTCTGTTCTTATCTCCAGGTGTACGCAGTCTGGCAAAGCCTTCTTTCCTGTTGCTTTTTCAGGATTAGTTGTATTAATTACATTTTCATATTATATGTGGTTTTGGGAGGAGGCCTGTGTCTTTCCTCTCATGCTGCCATCTTTAATCACCCATAGTTTTTTTTATTTCATATCTTCTGTATTTTTGCTTTACTAGAATTGATCATTTAGTGATTCTTTTAGATTGTCTCTGAAGGTATTAAGCTAGTCTGAGTCTTTGCACAACTAAAAATCTGTATTTAATCTCTCATTTGATTGCTAATTAGGCTTGACAGAATTTTACATTTAAATAATTTTACCTTAGAATTTTGAAGTTACTTCTCTATTTCTATTATCTAATTTTGCTAAAAACTGTGCTTTCAATATGATTTTTATACCTTTGTAGATAACCAATTTCCCAATGTCCCTCTGTCTCCCCATCTCCCCCTGGAATACTTTGAAATTAGTATCCACGGAGTTCTGATATTACACTATGATGTGATGTAAGTGTTTTTATTATTAGTTTTGTTCTTCAGGTGCCTCTGCCCCATTTTGTGTGAAAGCATGACATTATATTTAGCTAAGGGAAATTTTTCTTCTTTTATTTCTGTGATACTTTTTCACTCAGTTCTCTTGTTTATCCTTTCATCAGTAGTTTCTCAAGCTTCTAAATCTGACTTCCATTTCTCCTATTTTATGTCCATCTATTTTGTAATGGATTGATCTCTTGTCCTTATCTAGCTCAACAATGTGATCTTCAGCTGGAACCCTTAAATTTTTGGTCCATTTGTTTAGGCTTTGTTTTGTCATTATTTTATCAGGCATATTTTTAATTTTGTAGAACTTTTTCAAAATAACCTTTTTTTTTTGTTATCCTCTAATTAATTTAAAAGTAAAAATCCTTTATTTTTGTCCTCTATTTTCATCTGAGACTGTCAATTGTATATAAAGTTTTCTTCTATTTCTTTTACTCTGCCTAAATTCTATTTCTTCAGTTTAAGCTTGATCACTCTCTTGATAATTTTTCCTCCAGTGATCGGGGATATTTGGTCATTAGTATGTATAGCTGAAAGGTTCTATGGAACAGTTTTGGTGGCTGCAGAGTATTTACTTCTCAGCCCCAGTAAGAATCCATCCCTTTTTATTTCTTGGAATAAGATGCTTATTACAGAAGCCTTCATCTAATGACTTGAGCAAAAGGGGGGAGTGTGTGTGGGCAGAGTGTACCTTATTGAAGGAATTTGTCATCTGGGTTTGGGACTCCCTTCCCGAAAATGATCTGCCACTTTGTTCTGCCCTTGTAATCCCACTGCCCACTCTGGGGCTTTCCACGCTCAGGAATCACATTCAGGAAAATATAATCCTGTGTTTGTTATTTGTTGACCATGAGCTTTGTGTTTCTCTGGGCCTCTATGGTAGCTTTCCCTGTTATTCTTTTAGCTTCAGTTTTCTCTGATGTGACTTTTTCCTTTAGTCAAATTTCCTCTGATTTTTAGTTCATAGAATTTCCTCAGATTTTCTGGTCTGCAATGATATTTTTATTTTCCTGAATCACTAAAGTTTCTTCTTTTAAAAAACATGTCCTATGTAGAATTTAAGGGGAAAGGGAAGAGGTAGCTGTGCCCTTATTTGCCATCATGATCCACTTTCTCTTAAAGTAATATGTAAAAGTACAAATTTTTAAATTAAGAGAAACTAACAGATGATGAAACCATTTAATGGAGGCTTATCAACATTTTAAAAGGAGGAAAATGCACTGATTGTTTATAGTGCTTAATGAGTTTATAGAAGCCATTTATTTAGCATTCAACTTCTTCATGAGTTCATCTTTTTCCCCAAGAAAACAAATTCAAACTACTGACTTTGCAGAAATTTCTTGGGCAATGTTTATTGTTATCCTACTTAAGACGACTTGATTATTTAAGTGGTATTTTTAATATAATGGTAACAAATGGATTATTTGGATATATTCAATACCCAGTACTGACCCATTTTATTAAGTAGGTGTGTTGTTTTCAAAAGTAGGATGGCACATCAACGTTTTGATTGGTAAATTTTAACTTATCAGTACTAAAAGAGACAAATGCTTATGTACTTTATTGGGAATATACAGGAGAAGTTCACTGTCTCATTCTAGGCAAGATTCAATAAAAAGAAAAATCAGGTATCATATTAATAGTCACGCAAAGCAATAGCTAGTCTGCACAATTAAAGTTAACTATTTGCTAAAATGGACAGATTGTTTAAAACCTCATTTTAATTAATTACATTTTTGGAAAGGGAATGCAGTATAAAATTAGACCCCAGTCTTGATTTTGTCATATTTTTCATAATCATACTTTGGAACAAAGTTTGCTAATAGGCGTTTATAAGAGAGTAAAGAAAGATTTTAGTTTACTTAGTTCTGACTTATTTACGGTATAAGTATCGTATGCTTTTTCATTAAACTATTCAAAACGAGGAAGACATGAGACATGTTTTCTTTATAAAAGTTAGAAATCATTAACAAATCAGTAAGATTGTTTTTGTACCTGAACTGCCTCATGGAGACTCACAAAATCTGATTTTATTTTTATCTTTTACTTTTTCTAGCAAAACTAATTTCTACTTCAGAGGCATCAGTAGCCCATGGAAATTTATTGCTTTTCTTTTAAAAGTGCACCTGCACCCAATACTGACTGAAAACATACTTAAAAAGAAAACTACCATAATGAATTACATCTCAGTAGTACCTAATTTGCCAATATGACAAGTTTTGATTAAAAAGAAGTTGATTATAATATTTAAAACTGTTCATTGAACAGAAAAGCTGGATGCAATCAGAAATCAGAAGTGTACCCATGGAGATACTGAATCTAAAAATCCTGATGTGACAATTGGCTATTTCCTTTTAGGTTTTTTTTAAAAATAATCTTGCCAGGGTAATGCTAAGTAGTTCTTCAACTATTTGGAGGATTTTCTTGGTTTTTATTTTTTTGGGGGTAGGGAGGTACTCATTTCAATGTTTTAGTAAGGTTAGAGAGATGTTGATGTGTATTCTTTTCATATCTTACTGTACGTTCTTTTACCAAATTGATCAGTACAGCCTGTAGCTGGACACTTCCAAAAATACGTTACTGTAACTAAAAGTTTTCATTTCAATGCATTTATTTGGCATCTTTCTGGTTATTACTGACCAAAACACCCTGCTGTCTCTTCTTTCTTTTCATCGACTTTTTCATTTTTATTTTGCAACCTTTTGCATGTGCATATGGACCTCTGGCTTCTTCATTCCTACGAACCAGCACTAATTTTTAGTTTTTTTATCTTCATTTATCAGCATACATTGCTCTTGTTTAAGATTTACTAGCCCCTGGTCTGTGTCCTCTAGATCTCTGTCAACCTCTGGTATTTACTGGCCAGCCACTCTTAGTGTTTGGGCTTTAGAAGTACTCTTTTTCCCCAAGTTTCATGATATTAGCTAATATTCATTAAACACTTTGTGTCATTCAATATTCCAAGCCCTTTACGTATCATGTCTTCACTGCAATCATGAGATAAGTTACTATTATTATTTCCACTCACAGGTAAGGGAAATGAGACACAGAGAGATTAATTACTTTGTGTGAAACTACACAACTAGTAAGTAGTGCAGCCAGGATTCCAATACATGCAATTGGAGTCTAAAGCCAGCACTTTTAACCTCTAGGTGTTGTACTGATTTTTAGAAATCAGAGTTTCCTTGGCCTGTGGCAGCCCATGGCTGGATGGGGCCAAGATGCAAGGCATTCTATGGTGACAGACTGAACACAGAACAGTCTGCGTTGTTTTTTAACTGATGTCACCTGGTTCTGTTTTAACAGCTCTGCCTCTCCATAGAAACTGTGCAATTGGGACCAGGTAACCAGGTCAGAGGCATGTCACCAGGGAGCCACTATTCCCCCTGCCCCCCACCCCCAGCTGCTGTCACTCTGAGCCTTTGGCATTATAGTTTCTTCTTTTTTGAATTAAAACCCATGTACCAGCAATAGCATGCTCTCCCCCAGAATCTTTTAATATGTTGTTTACATCAATAAATGCACTTCAGGAAAACAAACTCCAAAAAATCCACTGTTTCCTCTCATTATTTTTCTGTTTGAGTCTAGGTTTTTATATTGTCATTTGACCCACACTTACCTATTGTGCTTAAAAAGCTACAGCCCTCAAAACATTATCAGTTAAGGTAGTTTTCAACAGAGTGGGAGGTTAATACATGTTATGGACAAATTTGTTTTTGTCGCTTTTTTAAATTAAATTTAAGGAGAACAGTCATTGCAGTGTTCAAAGTTAGACCTAAAAGGATTTACATGTTTTTTATTTTATCCATAATTCTTCAGTTTCTTCATTGCCAATTCTATAATGAGACATAATAATGCCTGGATTTTATCATTAGCAGTTAAACTGTGATTTTCTTAGAATTGAAGACTGAATTTACAGCCAGTATTTTCAATGGTAATTATTTGAAAATGTTTAACTCTGCTCCTTATAAAATGGATTATTGTTTAAGTATTGGTTGTCATGTCCTACCTAGTCTGTGCATTCTCACATCTTGCACTCTGAAGTGAAGATAAAATGATTATGCATTTTGTTCTTTATATTTTGTACCAATTAAATGAAAATAATTTTTTATAACCTCATTCTTCATTTCAAAAATAATTTGAGGAACAAGTTAGGCCCATTTGTACAATATTTGGCAATATTTCTATGTCATATATTTTGCAGTCTTGCATTTAAAATGGCCAATATATTATCAGGCACCATTGTTTCCTTTTTTAAAAAAGTATAAAATTTGAAAGCGGTACTTTGGAAATTCTCTCTTCAGTTTCTGTGATATAATTAGTTAATCTAGCAAAGGAAAAAACTTGAAATGAGGTTTGATATTTGGTTGTCATGACTAAAATTTTTATGATTTTATAAAAGTTCTTCCCTAATGTATAAGCAAGTTTCTACTTACACACATACATTTCAGAAAATAAACAGTTCATATTTTGCTTATATTTTAAAAATGTGTTAAGTGCTAAGATGTATTTGAATTGAAGCAAACCATGCTTCCTGGGAAGATCAAGAGTAGAGAGCCGGACTTTATCTAGAATGTGAACCCATACCATGGTGTTTAAAATGCCAGAGCTTCACAACCTTTACCTAATAGTGTGGTCCTTAAATTGGGTCAAATTGTCCACATCCCACCACCTCTTGCCACACAGGTCCCATCAGTTCTGCTGCCCAGGTTATACATTTCCACAGGATAAATCCTAGTGATTGAAGTGCAGGACATAAGGGGAACCCTCCTACACTGTTGGTGGGAATGTAAATTAGTTCAACCATTGTGGAAAGCTATATGGAGGTTCCTCAAAAAACTAAAAATAGAAATACCATTAGACCCAGGAATTCCACTCCTAGAAATTTACCCAAAGAAAACAAGATCACCGATTCAAAAAGACATTAAGCACCACTATGTTTACTGCAGCACTATTTACAATAGCCAAGATATGGAAGCAGTCTAAGGGTCCAGCAGTAGATGAATGGATAAAGAAGAGGGTACATATACACAATGGAATATTACTCAGCCATAAAAAGGAAATAAATCCTACTATTTGCAACAACATGGATGGAGCTAGAGGGTATTATGCTCAGTAAAATAAGCCAGGTGGAGAAACACAAGTACCAAATGATTTCCCTCATTTGTGGAGTGTAACAATGAAGCAAAACTGAAGGAACAAAACAGCAGCAGACTCACAGACTCCAAGAAGGGACTAGTGGTTACCAAAGGGGAGGGGTAGGTAGGGAAGGAGGGAGATGGGGATTGAGGGGCATTATGATTGGCACACATGGTTTGGGGGGGTCACAGAGAAGACAGTGTAGACAAGTAGTGACTCTGTAGCATCTTACTACACTGATGGACAGTGACTGCAATAGGGTGTGGGGGGGACTTGATAATCTGGGTTAATGTAGTGACCACAGTGTTTTTCCTGTGAAACCTTCATAAGCGTGTACATCACTGATACTTTAATAAAAAGAAAATTTAAGACAGATTCAGTAACAATGTTTTGCCCAGCTACATTAGAGCTGAGAGCAAAAAGAAAAAGTCACAGCATAGATCATATCTTTATTTACAGTGTTGATACTTTGTTCATCATGGACTTTTTAAATTAATTTTAATTTTTTAAAATATAATTTACCTTGACTATTAAAAAATAAAGAATAAAAAAATAAAGTGCAGGACATGATGCTGAATAAAGAAAGAGGGTTTTCTTTTGCAGATTTGTTACTGTAATCCAGGTCAAACTTTGAATGTACGTGTGAAGCCATAACACTAAATTTCTAGTTGATTTCCTATAGCTAAAAAATTACTGCTTAGTGAAAGTTCAACTAGTCAGGCTATCCCTTCACTAAAATCTAGCTCCGTCATTTTACAATTCATCTAATAGCACCTAACATTAGTTACCTCCACTATAGCACTTAGCATGCAAAGATTTGTTTTTCTACAGCTCCATCTCCTCTCTTATCAGAAGATAAGAGGGCATTAAGTATACTGCCCACGTAGGCTTAATTTGAAAATAGAAGCCTGCAGTTTTGAGCCCACCTGTTGACATAACAGACCAAGCATTGTGACCTCCTTTATTACTGTAGCATCTGAGCCCTGCATATTGCTGATTTCTCACTTGCCTTTCTTAGCATGTTTTTTTCCTAGTTAGGACCTTGTTGGAGAAAGATATAGTTTCTGTCTGGTTTTGCAAAATGTCTTGAGCTCCTTAAAAGGTAGGTTTTATCTAAATGCAAAATATGGTCAGTTCTTTCAGTCTATGACATCATTTATGGGCTTTGCCATTAAAAATATTAACTTCTTTAAAGCAAGTCTGTGCTATGTAAATGACATTTAGTGCTTACCATGAATAAGTTCATGCCCTGAAAATCTCCTATATTGAATAAATTCAGAGTAGTTGCCCCATTTTGTTTTCACATGTTCATGAAAAAGGGTAGTGAATATATTTCTTTATTAACATTATGGCTTAATCTCTGGATTAGGACACCAGTGAAAATGAATCTCATAGACTCATTCTATTAAAGACATTTTGTCTACTTCATAAACAGTAATGTAGTTTTGTATTATTTAGTGGTCTTTGTTCAGGAGACATTACATCTAAAAAGAGCTAGAAGTTGCCTTTTCATATGAAGCAACGTCATGTGGGAAAGGAAGCCAATCCTCTGCATCCTCTGCCTAGAACATAATATTCTGCATACTGGCTTTTTTTCATTCGCCTCAAAAGTCTTAATTTTTCAAGCAGTTCTTTCTGATAATACTATTGAAACAAACCTTCATTACGTATGTAAACGATCTTTCAGACAACTTGAAGGTATGAAAATAGCTATCAGAATTGTAACCATATTTAGGCTTTATCTAAGAAGTGATACTTGCTTTCCAAAAAGTATTTATTTGGACATTTATATAACTCTATGTGTTGTTTACTTAAAGTGTTATATTTGATAGTTTTTTTTTGTTCTCCCTAATGTTTTACTTGAGGCTTTATTTTCCATGCAATTTGAAAAGTGAAAAAATTCTATTCAACTTAGCAAGCATTTATTAAACATTTGTTATATTCAAGGTCCTGGGCCAGGTACTTGTGGAGCATAAAAAAATGGTGATTCTGGTGACAATGACTGCAGACACTTGCAATCATTGATGACATACTGAATACCAGACCAGGTCCCTGGCCTAAGTGCTTCTATGATTGATACTTATTTAACCCTCATATCCCTGACAGGTAGGAGCTGTTACCAGTGTTACAATGAGGAAACCGAGATACAAAACACCTCATAATTTCACAATTTGCTCAAGACAGTGACTTGTAAAGACTGGTTTAAAACCCAAGCAGTTTGACACTAGAGGTTACACTCTTAAGTACTATACTGTACTAAAACAAAGACAAGATCCTACTCTGAAGAAGCTTTCTTCCTACTGGAAAAATGATGATATATTCAGGGGGAGAAGCACGTGCAAGGTAGATTGTTCGGTGCAGCACTGCTGGCTCCAGCATGGAAGGTGCTGCAGCTCAGGAGAGATGCAGTCCTGTCGGGGGCGGAAGAAGGCCTCCTGGAAAAGGGGTTTTAGCTGACCCTTGAAGATGGCAGGCTCTTGCCAAGTGAAGTTCACTGAAGGAGTACATTCTCATTGAAGGGGACAGAGGGAACAAGGGCATTTAAAAAAAAATACAGAAGTGTTCAAGGTCAGTAATTAGTAAATTTGTAAAACATCCTTGGAGAGGCAGCAGGAAGAAGAGAATTCAACTTGAACTGTAGAAGGATTGAAGTGGCAACCTGGAGAATTTTAACTCGGGCCAGTAATGAAGAATCTTTGAAGGTTTGTAAATGCTGGAGAATTCAGTCCATGACCAGAGATGGATGGTTTGAAAGAGGAAGAGAAAAATGATCTTGAGACTTTTAAAAACTTGCACACAGAACTTATTTAGGAATTGCATCAAATACTTAAAATACATTTTACTCTGTTAAATAAATGAAAACTAGGGTGGCACAAGTTAATTTGAGTATGTGAAAAGAAAAATCTTTGTGCTTACATAGGCCCTTGAATGTGATGAGTTTCCATTTAAAATTGGAAACTTTACATTTTTTGAGCTATTAGTAAATTATAGATCCAAATTATAGATTATGTAAAAATTGAACTGTTACATTTTTCTTTTTTAACTAGGAGAATATTTCAAAGGAAAGTAATTATTCCAACTAGATCTGGCCAAAGTGCTAAGGATTAACACTGCTTTCCTATAGAGATGTTATGTAATATATTACAGATTTAATGTTGTTTTACATCTAATCTTAGAAGACGTTATCGATAGTTGAACTAATAGGTCTCAGTTGATGCAACAAAAATAAACCTACCTTTTAAAGAACTACTCCTAATTCTCTTTAATTTCTTTCCATAACCTGCCAATATTTAAAGTACAACATTAAAAGGAGTTGCATTCACCATATAATTCCATTTTACCCTCATGTGAATGTTTTCATGTGAATACTTTGTTTCAAAATACTGGAATAGTATTCTCTGAACATGGTGTTTCTAAAGGAAAGATTTCCTATGCAGCCTGTCAGGGGGAAGCTAATACACTTGTAGAAATTGTTCGCCACCCACCACACCTGTGATTTCCTGACTCAATTTGTGAACGAAGGTACACTGAGGTCATTGTGCAGACAGATTTCTCCTCGTGATTTTCACATTTTACTTCATAAGGTATACTGACCTTTGGATTTCAGGGAGTAAATAAAATTAAAAGTCTTCCTCAGTTCAAGTGAGAAAAAATTGGATTAGTCTGAGCCATATTTTTGTCTAGTGTCTTTTCAGGCATTTTCATGTTACTTTTTATTATTTTTATATAATAAAAGGTGTATTTTTAATTTTAGGATTTACCCTTATCTTTTTCTAAAAACACCATTTAAATACCATACTGATTCTTTTCAGATATTTTAGCTTCTTCTTAATCACCTCCCCCTACCAACTTAACTATGAATGTAGCTATCTACTGAAAAATAATTTTTGCCAATTACTTTAGTTACTTAGATTGTAAGCCATCTTGGTTTGCATAAAAATGGGTCATTAAAGAACATACTTGGCCTCCACAACTTCTGACCTTCGCCTGTGGAGTTAGGGATGGAGGGGAGAATTAGTGAATACACTTCACCCCATTTCTGCATATTCAAATCCCAACTTCAAAGACTAGCTCTGGTTTCACCTCTAGCACAAATTTGAAATGAAGGTAAAAGAGTTATACATTTTCTTTTTATTGTTATTTTCTTATATTCACCTCAATCTAAGATTAATAAATTGTGGTATCTGAAAAAAATCATTCTTCTAATCTTGGTGTAGTGAAGAATTACATTTTTAAGTCCTTTGTTCTTTGCCTCTCATTTCCTACTTTATATTTTTCATTTCCAACAAGCCTTTTTTCTATTGAAGTATACTTGATGTACAATATTGGTTTCAGGTGTACAACGTGGTGATTCAGCATGTACATGCATTACTAAATGCTCACCACAGTAAGTGGAGCTACCAGCTGTCACCATACAAATTTATTAAAATATTACTGACTGCATTTCCTATGTTGTACTTTTCATCCCCATAACTTATTTATTTTATATTTGAAATTTGTGCCTCTTTATCCCCTTCTCCTATTGTGTCCATCTCCCCATCCCCTTCCTTTATGGCAACCACTAGTTTGTTCTCCATATTTATGAGTTAATTCATGTTTTATTTGCTTGTTTTTATTTTTTTATATTCCACATGGAAGTGAAATAATATGGTATTTGTCTTTATCCTTAGACCAAAGGGAAGGAGATGGAATGGGTGGTGGTAGACTTTAACTATATTCTTTATTTACTCTTTTAAAGGCAAAATGTTAATGAGTTATATCTGTTTGTTGGGTAACACGAATATCTGTTATATTAGTTCCTGTAATTTTAGTATTTTAAATATTTCATAACTGAAAGGGAAAGGTAGACTCTACCAGTTTATGGAAAAAGGGCAGACTTCTAGGCAAAAGAGGTAGAATTTTAACCGTTGGCAGTGGGAGAGATAGTGACTGTTTTTAGAAGAGCAACCTAATGAAAGCAGCACTTTAAACTCCGAATTTGGCAACTGTTTTTAGAATGATCTAAAGAATGATGAGACTGAAGAAAAGGAATTTGGGCAAACTCAGCATTCTAACTTTTGAGAAATAAGTCTCAGAGCAGCTGGCGGCACAGGGAATAGAAAGGAAAGGGGAAGAGCTGCTGCTTTGTGTACTGGTGCTGGTCAGCGTTCCCCAATGCAAGTGAAGGGGGTGTTACTAATCGTGCTTCATGCGCTTGTGTAGTTGACTACCTAGCTCAAATCTATTTCCTACTGCGTAAGTATAAGCACTCTCCTTAAACTAGCCCAACCTTCCAAACCAAGACCAAACTGAGATTATGAACAGTAATATGGTTATTACTCCTAAGCTACCCATCTACAAGATCATCCTCTAAGAAGGGCATCATCTCTGTTACCAGTAATGTGGGTTTCAAATTAGTCTGGCCCACCTTCTCGCAGGCTGTGTCTGTCTGGAAGAGTTCTGATTTGCAACATAGTCTTGGCTCCTTCTGCAAATTTCTGCAAACTTTTATTAAGCCAGTCTCTTTATAAATGTCTAAAAGAGAAACCCTTCAGCCATTATTTCACCCATCAAATGACACTGGTCCACGTAAACATTCTGTATTTTCACAAAATCATTGTTTTTTTCCAATTCCATGACACAAATGAGCACTTTGTCACAACCACTTGGGAAAACCCCACCAACGTTACCAGTTTTATGTTTATTAACTCAGATATGACTTGAAAGTAAAAATTACTTGTAAACACTTTGGGGTTAAGCAGATTTAAACTGTTCTTATATTATTCCAGTCATCTAAAGAATAACCTACATTTTAATTCCCTGCTCCATTAATCTATGATTTTGAAACAGACCTATGTGACCTATAATCAAAGGGATGTTTGATAACTGCTCTCACCATTCTGTTATTTTTTCCCAAGATAGGAAATGCCTTTGAAACCCTTGTTTATTGTCCAGCACTGTAAAGAATTCTATAAAGTAATTTCAAGTTCAAAATTGTTATTGAGAACTTCTTAATAGGATATTTAAAGGTTTGTTTTATTAACGTGGCCTAGGTCATAAAACTCATTAATATTAATGATGGGACTAGGGAAACATTTAGCCTCTCTAATCATCAACAGATACAAAACATTGAACTAAATTGTGGTGCTTTATTATGTTATGAGTCATTCTGGGCAAAGACCACATATAACAAGCAAAAGCTGAGCAGTCCAGTTGTAATGTTTCTGATGCAAACCTTTGGCTTTTTACTTGTTTATGTAGTTAAGTTTGAGTTTTAAAACTGGCACACACATTTTTTATGGACTTCATATGAATATATGACTCATTAAAATAAAATACGTGGAACTAATTTAAAAAGTACCTATCATTAAAAAACTTTAGAAAAGAGAGAAAACTTGAGGCAAAATTTACTTTTATAAAATAACAAGTCACATTTGGATTCTCTTGAAGAAGTTTTCATAAGACTTTAATAATGTTTGAAAAATTGTATAAATATGAGCTGCCAAGTGATGTATTCTGTTTATTCCAAAGATATAACCTAACAGCCTCTGCGAATATAACCAGCCCTTCCTATAAAACAGCTTGTGCATGAGGTGGTAGTGAAGAGAGCCTGAAATTTCAACCTGGAGTGAGTCATTACACTGAGTTTACTACAGCTGATTACTTACCTCCCCTTATAGATAAACAACGGGCCCTTTTTAACTGGCAATAGTGAACATAACATGAAATGTAGATGATTATTACGTCACTTTTGATAAGTAGAACTAATAATTTGAGACATTTGTCTACAAAAGGGATTGGCAGACATTTGTCTCCACAGCACCAAATAGTCAATAGTTGAAGCTTGCAGGCCATCCCGCTCTTCTGTTGAAACACAAACGCAGACATGGAGCATACATAAACAAAGGAATGGGGCTGTGTTCCAGTAAACCTTTATTTACAAAAACTGACAGCAAGCCAGAAAGCCAGATTTGGCCCGTGGACTAGAGTTTACCATGCCCTGATCTACAGCCAGTTGGCTGCTCACTTTGTCTTCTCCCCTCTTAATCAACTGTAGTTGGCTTCTCCCCACCAGTCCAGCAGAAATACTTCTGCTACTATCAGTAACATTCTCCTTGTCACTGAATCTAAAATAAAAATTTATCAGTCCTTTTCTCAGTTGGTTCTTGGGAGCCTTTGACACTTGAATCATTCCTTCTTAAAACCTGCCTTTCATTTGGGTCCAAGATAGTAGTACTCTTCAGGTTTTTTCCTGCCTCTCAAGGCATTCTTCAGTTTTTGTGTTTGTAACGCTCCACTCTTTAATGACTCATTCCTTAAATATTGGTATACATTAGGGATCTGTGTAAAATTTATATTGTTCCAGAACAGACAGATCTGTAAGCACAGAAAGTAGGTTGCTGGTTGCTTAGAACGGGGAGGTCAAGGGAGTTAGGAGAGCTGCTGAATAATAGCTGTAGGTTATGGAGTTTCTTTTGGGGGTGATGAAAATGCTCCAAAATGAATTGTGGTCATACTTGCACAACTCTGTAAATATAATAAAAATCATTGAATTATACAATTTAAATGGGTGAGTTGTATGGTGTATTAATATCTCCATAAAGCTGTTTCAAAAATTTGTTAAATTCTCCAATGCTATTTTCCCTAAATTAAAAAGAAAACCCATGCTCCACCCTCTACTCAAGTACTATAGTTCAGATTGTGCCAGAGAGACTCAGGATTATAGAAAAATTTCAACTCATTAGAACCATTTCATCTTTATAATATTCATTATTACTTCATTTGATGATTACAAGAGGATTTTGCAAATCGTAATTATGTTAGCAGGGAATAAATGTGGCTGGTAAAAAAGGAGCTCAGTCTCTTTATCTGTCACCATTACAAGTTAAAAATTTGTAATGGAACAACATGATTACAAGTTTAAAATTTCTCATAGACAGTTACTGCTACAAATTAACTCTATGATCAAATTAGTTATTGTACTAATTTGTGCCTATCTTTAGGACTTTGGGTCCACCCATGTTGAGGGTGAAGTAGAGGTTTTCCCATTCTTATGCAGCAGGTTGACAGTGCATTTTCAAGGGCCCCTTATATAATAAACTCAACACCCTTCATAACATGAGGCAAATGCTTAATTTACCCTGTTTATTCTGCAGAAACAGAGCTTCCAATTAGCTGATAAGAAATTTAAATTACAACTACACTGTGAATTAGTACTCATTTAAGTGCAAGTATTAGTCTTTTTCTCCTTGAAGACTGACATGACAGTTCAAGATAGAAAACAAACCAACATATGTTTTAAATTACCATTTCCTTAACACTGCAAATTATATTTAACTGAAGGTGCAATATACATAGTAGCTGTTGAAAGTACACACCCAAGCCCTTCCCTGACCCAAGTTCACCTGCGGGAGGAAGAGATACAGAGTGGGGAGCGGGTGGAAGCCTAGGACTGCTGAACACCCAGCCATGGAGATTTATTTGCTCTGGGAGCACGAACCTACATTGCATGGTGCTCTGAAGATTAGTGGGGTTGGAAAGCTAAGACAGGTGGAATACTTGGAGAGACTGAGATTCGAGCCACTTGTGGAAAACAGGGATACACAACTGGCTGCTCTGGGACAAAAGAAAAGTGGACAGTTTGAGAGATTTCCTAACAGTGAGAAGGCTGCTAAAGGGGCAAGGATTGCACAGAGCTTACTGCTCAGGAGAAAGGGCAGGTGGACAAAATTGTCGGGCTGCACTCTGCCCAGCAGAATGGGAACTTTCAGGAGCCCCAGGCGCTCCATCCCCCTGACTGGGTACCAGCTCCAAGGCCCCCCACCGTGATATGCAGTCTTCTGCACCTTCCCCCATGCCAGCCATGAATAGTTCACAAACTGGCAGCCACTACACTGGTGTCAGGCCAGCTGAAGGGAGACCCTACCTGGGGCACCTACAAACACGAAGCATAGAGGCTTACACCCATATGCTCAGCCCACTGGTTCTAGCTGTGGAGACAGGCACAGCAGTTCGGAAGCAGGAAGCAGCTCTTTCCTCCCCCCCAAGCACAAGCGCTGCTCCCCTGGGACCCCCGACATCTCCAGGGGCTGAGCAGCTCCAGAGAGTAGGCCTTATGGGCACTAGAGAGTGCCATATACAAATATGAAACATCAAAGGAACTTGGTAAAAACCAAAATCCCACAAACACAAGAAAAAGGGCCAAGTGAAACTGAACTCATCAATCTTCCTGAAAGAGACTTCAAAATAAAAATCATAAACATGCTCATGGAGGTACAGAAAAATACTCAAGAACTCAGGGAATAATTCCAGACAGAGATTCAATCAGTGAGGAAAGCAATATCTGAAATAAAAAACATAATGGAGGGATTTAAAAACAGATTAGATACAATGGAGGAGATGGTAAATGAAATAGAATTAGAGAAGAGGAATACAAAGAAGCTGAGGCACAAAGAGAAAAAAGGATCTCTAGGAATGAAAGAATATTGAGAGAACTGTGTGACCAATCCAAATGGAACAATATTCGCATTATAGGGGTACCAGAAGAAGAAGAGAGAGAAAAAGGGATAGAAAGTGTCTTTGAGGAGGTAATTGCTGAAAACTTCCCAATCTGGGGAAGGAGATAGTTTCTCAGGCCATGGAGGTGCACAAATCTCCCAACACAAGGGACACAAGGAATACAGCACCAAGACATATAACAATTAAAATGGCAAAGGTCAAGGATAAGGACAGACTAATAAAAGCAGCCAGAGAGAGAAAAAAAGATCACATACAAAGGAAAATCCATCAGACTACCATCAGACTTCTCAAAAGAAACCTTACAGGCCAGAAGGGATTATCATTTAAATTGGAAGGAGGGATTTAAAAATTTCCAGATAAGCAAAAGCTGAGAGAATTTACCTCCCACAAACCTCTACAGTGTATTTTGGAGGGACTGCTATAGTTGGAAGTGTTCCTAAGACTAAATAGCTGTCACCAGAGGAAATAAAACCACAGTAAAGAAAGTAGAACAATTAATTACTAAGCAGATGCAAAATCAACTCAACTACCCCCAAAATCAGACAAGGGAAAGACAAAGAGGATAGAATATGATACCTAATATATAAAGAATGAAGGAAGAAGAAAAAGGAGGGGAATAAAAAAACAATCTTTAGATTGTGTTTGTAACACCATATTAAGTGAGTTAAATTAGACTGTTACATAGTTAAGGAAGTTACTCGTGAATCCTTTCTAACCACAAATCTAAAGCTGGTAATGGCAATAAGTACATAACTATCGATAATCACCCTAAATGTAAATGGTCTGAATGCACCAATAAAAAGACACAGAGTCAATGAATGGATAAAAAACAAGACCCGTCTATATACTGCCTCCAGGAGACTCAATTCAAACCCAAAGACATACACAGACTAAAAGTGAAGGGATGGAAAAAGATATTTCGTGCAACTAATAGTGAGAAAAAAGCAGGAGTTGCAGTACTTGCATCAGACAAAACAGACTTCAAAACAAAGAAACTCACAAGAGACAAAGAAGGACATCACATAGTGATAAAGGGGTCAGTCCAATGAGAATATAACCATTATAAATATCTATGCATCCAACATAGGAGCACCTACATATGTGAAACAAACACTAACAGAATTGAAGGAGGAACTAGAATGCAATGTATTCATTTTAAGAGACTTCAACACTCCACTCACTCCAAAGGACAAATCAACAAGACAGAAAATAAATAAGGAAACAGAGGCACTGAACAACATATTAGAACAGATGGACCTAACAGACATCTACAGAACACTCCAACCAAAAACGACAGGATACACATTCTTCTCAAGTGCACAAGGAACATTTTCAAGAATAGATCATATACTAGGCCACAAAAAGAGCCTTAGTAAAATAAAAAAGATTGAAATTGTACCAACCAGCTTCTCAGACCACAAAGGCATGAAACTAGAAATAAATTACTCAAAGAAAATGAAAAAGCCCACAAACACATGGAGGCTTAACAACATGCTCCTAAATAACCAATGGATGAATGACGAAATAAAATCAGAGATCAAGCAATATATGGAGACAAATGGAAACAATAATATAACACCACAAAATCTGTGGGACGCAGTGAAGGCCATGCTAAGAGGGAAATAAATTGCAATACATGCCTACATAAGGAAAGAAGAACAATCCTAAATGAACAGTCTAAACTCACAATTAACAAAACTAGAAAAAGAAGAACAAATGAGGCCCAAAGTCAGTAGAAGGAGGTATATAATAAAGTTTAGAGCAGAAATAAATAAAATTGATAAGAATAAAACAATAGAAAGAATCAATGAAAGCAGGAGCTGGTTCTTTGAGAAAATAAACAAAATAGATAAATTCCTAGCCAGACTTATCAAGAAAAAAAGAGAGTCTACACACATAAACAGAATCAGAAATAAGGAAAAATCACTACAGACACCACAGAAATACAAAGAATTGTTAGAGAATAAACACTATGAAAACTTATATGCTAACAAACTGGATAACCCAGAGGAAATGGACAACTTTCTAGAAAAATACAACCTTCCAAGGCTGACCCAGGAAGAAATAGAAAATCTGAATAGACCAATTACCAGCAATGAAATTGAATTGGTAATTAAAAGGCTATCTAAGAACAAAACTCCTGGACCAGATGGCTTCACCGCTGAATTTTATCAAACATTTAGTGCAGACCTAACACCCATCCTCCTTAAAGTTTTCCAAAAAGTAGAAGAGGAGGGAATACTCACAAACTCATTCTACGAGACCAGCATCACTCTAATACCAAAACCAGGCAAAGACACCACAAAAAAAGAAAATCTGAGACCAATATCCCTAATGAACATAGATGCAAAAATACTCAACAAAATATTAGCAAACCAAATTCCAAAATACATCAAAATGATCATCCATCATGATCAAGTAAGATTTATTCCAGGGATGAAAGGATGGTATAACATTTGAAAATCCATCAATATTATCTACATCAACAAAAACCACATGATCACCTCCACAGATGCCAAAAAAGCATTTGACAAAATTCAATATCCATTCATGATAAAAACTCTCAACAAAATGGGTATAAAGAGCAAGTACCTCAACATAATAAAGGCCATATATGATAAACCCAAAGCTAACATTATAATTCACAGTGAGAAGCTGAAAGCTTTTCCTCTAAGATCAGGAAGAAGACAAGGATGCCCACTCTAACCACTTTTATTCAACATAGTTCTGGAGGTTGTAGCCACGGCAATCAGACAACACAAAGAAATAAAAAGCATCCAGATTGGTAAGTAAGAAGTTAAACTGTCCCTGTTTGCAGATGACATGATATTGTACATATAAAACCCTAAAGAATCCACTCCAAAAGTAGTAGATCTAGTATTTGAATTCAGCAAAGTTGCAGGAAACAAAATTAATACACAGAAATCTGTTGCATTCCTATACACTAACGATGAACTAGCAGAAAGGAAATCAGGAAAAGAATTCCTCTCACAACTGCATCAAAAAAAATAAAACACCTAGGAATAAACCTAACCAAGGAAATGAAAGACCTATACTCTGAAAACTACAAGACACTCATGAGAGAAATTAAAGATATCAATAAATGGAAACACATCCAGTGCACATGGATAGAAAGGCTTAATATTGTCAAAATGGCCATCCTGCTTAAAGCAATACACAGATTCAATGCAATCCCTATCAAAATACAAACAGCATTCTTCAACGAAATAGAGTAAATAGTTCTAAAATTCATATGAACCACAGAAGACCTCAAATACCCAAAACAATCCTGAGAATGAACAATAAAGCTGGAGGGATTACACTCCCCAACTACAAACTCTACTACAAAGCCACAGTAATCAAGACAATTTGGTACTGGCACAAGAACAGACCCATAGACCAGTGGAACAGAACAGAGAGCCCAGATATAAACCTAAGGATACATGGTCAATTAATATAGAATAAAGGAGCCTTGGACATAAAATGGGGAAATGACAGACTGTTCAACAATTGGTGTTGGCTAACCTGGACAGCTACATGCAAGAGAATGAAACTGCATTATTGTCTAAGCCCATATACAAAAGTAAACTCAAAATGGATCAAAGACCTGAATGTAAGTCATGAAATCATAAAACTCTTAGAAGACAACATAGGCAAAAATCTCTTGAATATAAACATGAGCAATTTTCCTGAATGCATCTCCTCAGGCAAAGGAAACAAAATAGAAAATGAACAAATAGGACTACATCATGCTAGAAAGATTCTGTACAGCAAAGAACACCATCAGTAGAACAAAAAGGCATCCTACAGTATGGGAGAGTATATTTGTGAACGACATATCCAACAAGGGGTTAACATCCAAAATACATAAAGAATTCACATGCCTTAACACCCAAACAGCAAATAACCCTATTAAAAAATGGGCGAAGCATATGAACAGACACTTCTCCAAAGAAGAAATTCAGATGGCCAACAGGCATATGAAAAAAATGCTCCACATTACTAATTATCAGGGAAATGCAAATTAAAACCACAATGAGATATCACATCACACCAGTTAGGATGGCCAGCATAGAAAAGATTAAGAACAACAAATGTTGGGGAGCATGTGGAGAAAGGTGAAACCTCCTACACTGCTCCTGGGAATGTGAACTAGTTCAACCATTGTGGAAAGCACTATAGAGGTTGCTCAAAAAACTAAAAATAGAAATACCATTTGACCCAGGAATCCCACTTCTAGTAATTTACCCAACAAATACAAGTTCTCAGATTCAAAAAGTCATGTGCACCCCTATGTTTATTGCAGCACTATTTACAATAGCCAAGATATGGAAGCAACCTAAGTGTCCATCAGTAGATGAATGGATAAAGAAGATGACATACATACGCACAATGGAATACTATGCAGCCATAAAAAGGAAACAAATCCTACCTTTGCAACAAAATGGATGGATCTAGAGGGTATTGTGCTCAGTGAAATAAGTCAGGCAGAGAAAGACAAATACCAAATGATTTCTCTCATTTGTGGAGTATAACAGTGAAGCAAAACTAAAGGAACAAAACAGTTGCAGACTCAGAAACTCCAAGAAGGGATTAGCAGTTACCAAAGTAGGAGTGGTAAGGGAGGGCAGGTGGAGCAGGAGGGAGAAGGGGATTTAGGGGTATTATGATTAGTACACATGGTATGTGTGGGGTCATGGGGAAGACAGTGTAGCATAAAGAAGACAAATAGTGACTCTAGGGCATCTTACTACACTGATGGACAGTGACTGCAATGGGATATGGGGGCTGAACTTGATAATATGGGTGACTGTAGTAACCACATTGTTTTTCATATGAAACGTTCATAAGAATTTATATCAATTATACCTTAAAAAAAACTGATGTACAAAAATAGTAAAACTAAATTTACTAAATTAAACTTAGAAAAACTAAATGTAAATAATTACTGATGCCTACTGTTAAAAAGAAATAATAATCTAAAATTAAAGCACAAAACTATTTTAGGATGACTATCAGGAAGAAAGAAATTATACATATACTAAAACTCCAGACATTGTTAGAAAAGAATGCCAATACTCAGTAAAAGAGAAACTTTTCGATGTTCTCAAAATATTGCTTTAATTTAGTTATTCAAAGAGATGCTTGATAATGGAAATATATACAATTTCTTTGCCTTTATATGTAATATGAGTTTTCTTTCCTCCAAATATACCCATATTTGCACATCAATAAATCCTTACTGGTGTGTACTCATTACTGTTATAGTAGTCTTGGAGCTGCTGAACTCTCTTTAAAACTAATGAAACAGAAATT
Organism: Smutsia gigantea; assembly: GCA_032199065.1. Lineage (NCBI taxonomy): Eukaryota > Metazoa > Chordata > Mammalia > Pholidota > Manidae > Smutsia > Smutsia gigantea. The sequence goes on along the minus strand of JAVSCE010017325.1, from coordinate 84,143 downwards.
ATGTATGGCCTTGAATGTCCTATATTAAATGAAACCAAAATATGAAATCAGATATATGAAATTGTGGATTAGAAAGCTTCAGCATAGTGATATATCACTATATCACAAAATACATCACATAAATTTTCAAGAATTAATTTTAATTCTTGGAACATTACTTCCCCCGAAGTTCAGATGACTACAGAATGTTTTTCTTGGAGTTACAGTATATAAAAGCAGTCCATAATGAATACCTTCAAATTATCTATTGCTAATGTTTCAATTAAAATTGATCTGAGCCCACCATAATAGTCTTCATTTTGTTTAGCAAATAAGTTTGATGTCTTATTTTTCTAAGTTCACCTAATTTTGAAAAGAACTGATATTTATAAAAAGAACACCAAGTCTTATACTAGCCCCATGATTTCGGGAGAAGCCTGCTGCTAAGAACACTCATGGAAGTTAATTTTGAAGGTCTAAATGAGCCTTCGATTTACAATGTACTCATTAAGAGCAAACCAAGTGTCAAAAGCTGTTTTGCTAAAATGTCTGCTTGTGTATTTTCCTTTTATAAATGTCAAATGAAAATAAATGTTTCTATTTCACAGACATCTGGATATGGGTAATACAGAGGTTTAAAATATTAAGTAGAAGAAAAACAAAAGTCTATCTTTCTACTATTAAAATAAGGGACAACGGACCCCAAATGGAGCCCATTTGTCCTAAACCCAAGTCACCAACTGAGACTTAATGTTTAACCTAATTACCGTTTCAGCTTCTCCCAGGAGTGTAATCTTAAATCAGTCAATCTGGAAATACCTGATAGTACCAGTGAGGCAATATGCCTGATAGAACCTTGCTGTCCCCTTAAAGGAAAGTGACCTTTCCTGAAACTATCCACTCTGCTAGTAATTTCCTTGTCCTGCCGTCTTCTGCCTATACAAGTTTTTATGCAGCTCTTTGGAGCTCCTTTCTATTTGCTAAATAGGATACCACCCAACTCATAAACCCCTGAAAAAAGCCAGTAAGATATTTATAATGTTTTTAAACATCACATAGAAGATAACAACAAGCTATATATTTAAAACATCTATAGAGGATCTTTGCAAGATGTAGAAGACCTGTATCTTGTTTCAAATGTCAAAAGTGAGAGAAAGAGGAAAAAAAAAAAGTCCATCCTTTGGCTTCATGAAACAAATCCAAGGATTCTTCAGTTCTTGACTCTCATATGGATGCATGGGAATGGTAATTTCTATAGCACACAAAGTACAAAACATAAAAGTCTACTGCATATTACAACCAACACCCAAATTATACTTCAGCATAAGTCCATGCTTATTGACCTTCAGGAACAGTACAACAGTATTCTTTCATATACTCAGTAATTGCAAAATGAACAGAAGTTGGAAACTACCACTTGAAGTTTCCACTGGTCTCCAAGGTCAGTCTCTTTCAGTGGTACAAGAGCATTTCAGACTTTACAACAGTATGGTTGACGTTCATTACATTTTAGATTCTTTTTTTCTAATAATATATCCATCCAGAAGCTATGCACAGCATTTTAATAAAGTAAAATATTATGCACTTGCCACCCTTGGGATATTTTTCAAATGCTTATGGAGGCTTTTATAGAAGGTAGTTTCAGTCATGCATATTTGGGCTAATTTATTTAGCTGAGAATGAATACAAAAATAGCTCCATATGTATATCCATGAAAATTTAAGAAAATGAGAAAAATTAAGATGGGGTCTAACTACAGTGTTTCTGAATACTACAACTAAATTCACATTACTAAATGTTTTAAAGACAAGAAATATGTTCCTCTCTTCTACTTAATGAGATCCACGTTTCTCAATGTTTTAATAAATCACTCTATATCTCTTATAGGCAAAGATATGACCCAAGACTCTAAATAAATCTGAATTTGCAGATAGCATATATGTACACTATTAAATATCAGTGTTAGCTTATACAATATTAAATTTAAACTAAGACTACGAAATGTAAAGACTGTCTAATTGATCCTAAATCATATTCCACCAATATATTAGCAAATGGAAATGTCTTCAGAGGAAAAAGTAGCTTCTGGTAGATTCTTAAGTTTGGGCTACCAAAATTGAATTTTACTCCTGAAAATAGAGTCTGCTTCAATTTGTAGAAAATCTGTACAAGAGGGAATACTGCATGAACAATTACAACGAAGATAAAAAGAGTATAACAGAAAACTTAGCATTTGTAATAATATGAGGGCTTCAGAAACAATGGATAAATATAATAATGACAACTGGTTTCATCTGTCTTCTTGCCTAGTTGGTAGCATTAACTAGGAGCTCTGTGTGGTTGTACCCAGCCAAGCTTCACTTCAGGTAGGAGCTGTGGTGAGCAGGTAGGAAAATACAGGCTTATTTGTGGAGTGCCAAGATGTACAACAGAAACTTTACCCTTCCCATATGCTTCATTCCCTTCCTTCTGAGATGAGGCTCTGGGTTCTGGCCTGACAATGCAGAAGTCGGTAGGGGAGCCACTTGTCCTAAAGGTACAGACCTTTAATCCTCCTGTTTTCAGCTCTACAGCTTCTTCCTGTTCTTCACACTTGCAGATTCTAATCCAGAGGCACTTTCAGGCTTAGACAGGCTGATGGGTGTCCTTTCATTTTTCTCTGCAGTCTGCTTACAGCTGGTTTTACCAATTAACTCACTCCCAACTCCCTTTTCCCAGGAATTTCTCGAAAACAGGTTTCTCAAAACCCTCGGATTTTCTTTACCACAGTGGATCTGCAGCTCTCTGTGCTTCCATGCTTCTGTGTTAGTGAGGCCTTGGGAGGAATGAGAAGTCAGCATACATGCTCAGGCCTCCACCTTGCACCAAGTGGGAGCATTTTTTTCAATTTTTAACCAGATTACTTCTATTTAGTGTTTGTGATTGTGTATAAATTTCATATCTGCTAACTTGTAGAAGAGCTTTCTTAAGATCTAACTAAACACATTTAAAAACTCCACGGCATTTTGATGCAATATGAATTGTCTATGGATGAGAAATCAGCAGTTGTTTTCACATCTGAAGACTAACAAAACGCTACTGCTATACCCAATGCTTAATAGAGAAAACCTAGTTCATCTAGTGAATCTCAAGAAGATTTCATTTCTGTTTCAGGTTCAAAGATCTTACAAACTGAAATAAAATATCATTTTTTCCAACTATCTTAGGAATCGAGTAATTATCAATTACCTGCAAGATAATGAAAACTAGATGTTTGAAAATAATTTTTCCCCCCAAAGAAGACAATGAGTAAAATGGATCAACTACAATAATATATGGAAGCTTGAGGGAATAGAAATTATTATTCATAAAACCAAATTTGAAAAAAATAGCAATAATATAATCCCAGTTCTGAACCTTGTGACAAACATACCTCTGAATAAAAATGTGATTGTTAAGTGACTTATGTGAATCACAATTAAGTGAATCATTATTTTGATTTATTACTTTACTGCCATTGTCTCATTGTTAGTTCATAAAATCAGATGTGGAACTGATCTCAAGCCAAGAATTCCCAAAGAAACAGGAATATAACAAGAAGCACAAGCCATATAAAGACAGCTTAAAATCTGCACTTTATTATACTCCATTTTTAAGATTTTAATTAGCTGTAGAAAACATTCTTAAAAATTACAAAATTGTATAGTTTATTTGATATAAATCCATAGAAAATCTCAACTATGTTGGCATTATTTTTTAATCCATTAGAATTCAAATTTTATGTAGTGGAGGAAGAGGGACGAGATGGGGGTAGATACTGGAGATAAACTGCCCTCAACTGTCCCCTTGTTTCTAAGTTCTCTAGTCAATTTCACATTCTCAATTTCTTATTTATGCATACTTTAATACCATCATAAGTAAAAATTATCACAGTAACTTTAAAATCCTACATTAGAAAAATGTGTTTGTAATTAAGATCATGCATTAAGACAAATGAGCAGTGGAAAATTAGACTTTTTGCTTTGCCATGGCCAGGTCATTGAATTTATCCAGATGTCAGACAAATGAAAGATTCAAATGCTAATCCACAATAATCACTGGAATAATGTTTGTTTTGGGAATGTACTTAACTGTTGTCATAAAACAAAAAGTAATGAATTTTTCAATAAAAATTTACAATAAAACACTTGTGGTCATTTACATATTTGAAATAGTCCCAGGCACAGAAGTCTTAAATATACCAAGGTAATGAGAATATGTGGTAAAAATTTGGACTTTAAAGTAAGAATATAGCTGGTGAACCAATAAAGTAATATATTTTTTCATTCACTAAAAACAGTAAAAATTGCTTAAGACAAGATTATTGACATTTAATACAGCATAAAATTGTAATAATGGATATTGTACTATTTTTGGTTTCCATTTTAGTGTTGTTTTTAAAGACTGGTGAGAAAGGTAAGAAAAGTTAAGGTTATCTGCCAAACCACAGTAGTTCTCAACTTTGGCTCTAACAGAACCAACAGGAACTTCTACTAAAAAGTTTCTATGCTCAGGGCCACTCACAAGGATTCTGAAAATAAATCTTTAGGCCTAGGCATATGTATTAAAACCAACAAAATAAAATCACACCAACAAAAACAAAATTGCAGAGACTATTCTGATGCCTACCTCGGGTTGGCACACCTGCCACAGACTAGCTTTACCTTCTCATGCCTTCCTTTACCTTTCCCAAGCCTTTGTTGTAAAAATCTTCATTCTTTCACTGTCATCCAGTTTACCTTCCTACCTTCCACATTATACTTCTAATTATTTTCACAGGATTGCCTTGCAGTTCATCTGTATCAGAACTGAAACTCTGAATGTTGCCCAGAACCTACACTGAAGTCAATTTATGTACTCTAAATTTTATTTGAAGGGAATTCAAGGTCACGGAGAGACTATTTAATAAATATTCTGATGTGAGCACTTGGTAGTACAGAGCATAACGAAAAATACTCAGCTTTTGATCCTTTATGCATTTAAGAAAAGCAATACAAGCAAGAACATGAGTTTCTTATGAAAAGTAGTGCAGGTAAATTAAAAAATACATCAGTTTATAACAGGCAGATTTCAGTACCCCAAGATATGTTAGTTTGGTTCTCAGCAATCTAAGGGGAAAAGTTTGATAATCTTTTGGTCAAAAGCAATCTTTCAGTAATAAGAAAGTTGTCATCAGTCATTAGAGGGGATCTAGAGTAGTGGCATTGCAGAAGAGTGGTACCCCTTTTTTGAATTTAAATGGATTACATGGCCTAGAAAAGGTTACATTTATTGTGGTTCAGTTTGAAACTTATGTTGTATAATGCTTTTACAACATACGTTTACTTTAATAGTTGCTAACTCCTTATTCTTCAATTAGTATGCTCATATGAATATATAACAACCTCTACTGGTCTTAAGATGTTAAATATACACAATTTACCAACCAGACTATGTACATGTTAATGAAATGCATTATACTTCAGAAGTTGCCCTGAGTACAATAAATTTTAACTACATTAGACTTTTCACTGTTTATATCCAAACCTCAAACTTTTGACTCTAGCTCAAATGTATTAAAATTGCATCTCATCAGAATTCAATTTTTCTGATAACTATGTAACCACATTTAAAAACTAATGGCTACATAGTTTGAGGTTACTGGAAAACTAGATACTTAAATAATTACAGGAAACCTATCTTCTTTTTGATTGTTTTGAAACCTAATTAATACTAAGATAGTCTTTAAGTTGTTTCTCTTCTGACCTTACCCTCACATACCTCTTAAAGAAAAAATTCACTAGATTTTATTTTTGATGCAGGGGAATACTGTAACATTAAAAGGATAATAAGAGCCAGAAATAACTATTTTCTATTTTTTTTACAGATTCCAAATTAAGTTGTCCAAGAAATGAATAGATTAGAAGGTTAAAAAAACAGACAAATCTGACTTTAAGCTGAGAGAATATTTCCTTTAAAACAGTTTAACTCCTGCACTAAACAGATTATAAATATGCTCTTATTCCAAAACACCATTTGTAGATGTCTCACTTGGGGAGTCCTGATCCCACATATAAGAAGCCTTCTGAGAGGGAGAGAAAGAGCTAGAGGACATTTATTGGGCTTGATGACTAAAGTTATAAACCATAAACGATTATATTAGGAAATAGAACAATTCTTTTAAAAAATAAAAAAGGAAAACTGCAGAAATTTAAAAAAGTTTTCATGGTTAGTTTAAGCCTTTTGACTATCTGACCAAATACTATAAAAGTAAGAAAATCTTTACATAAATATGTAATGTAAGGAGCTGTCTGGTGAATCATCTGAGGATTTAAAATAGGGAAATAAAGTGATGAACTCTGCATTCTGGGAAAAATCAAATATTTACTCGTGTTTGGCATATGCCTAATAAATTACAATATGTGAAAACCTGGGGAATAACTTCTGCCTTATGGAATATTTTCTCAAGTACATATCATGCGAAAATTTCGAGATAAAAACTTTCTGGCTGGACTAGCAATTAGTAAAGTTTCCTACTTGACAGTTTAAATGATTTACTTGACAATATTATTTGATTCTAAAAATATTGACATTAAGCATGTTGTGAATAAATGAGGAAATGTGTAATATACTAGTAGGGAGTGGAAAAAGGACATAAAAGTATTTATCTATTTTTTAGTTTCCGGGTGTTTTTGGTTTTATGTAAAAGTGAGTATACTCTACATATATGATACACACAAATAAACTGTATGTACAAAGAGAGTGCTTATTTCTAAATGTTTATGATAGGGTATACTATCAAGAGAAGAGAATACAACAATAACATTTTCCAACAATACCATTGGAGAATATTTCAAGATATTAGAATGGAATTATTTCTTAAGTAGGGCACAGAAAGCATGAACCATGAAGGAAAAGATTGAGAAATAAATCAGATAACTAGATCACATTAAATTTAAACATTTCTTTTCCTCAAAAGATTCCTCAAGGTGAGGTAAAAAGTAGGCCACAGAGTGGGTAAAGTAATTTTAACACATACAACCCACAAAGGGCTTATATCTAGAATATCTACAAATCAATAAGAAAAACAGCTTAATAGATAAATAGACAAGATACTTGAAAAGGCACTTTAAGGTGATGTCTAAATAATCAATAAACATTTCAAAAAGTGCTCAACTCACTGATAATCAGGGAAATGCAAACTAAAAGCTCAGTGTGATACCACTCTACAAACTTATCAGAATGGTGACATTAAAAACACAACAATACCAAATTTTGGAGAAGATGTGCTGTAACCACAACTCTCAAACATAGACGCTAGGAAGCAAACTCATATAGCCACTTTGGGAAACCTGATTATCTACTAAAGTTGAACCTGTGGTCCAGAAGTTTATATCTAAGTGCATACTCAACAGAAATGCATGCACAGGTGCACCAACAATAGTAGCAATTCAAATTTCCATGTATATGAAAAATGTTAAACACACTGTGGCATGGTCATACAGTGGAATACTATGCAGCCAGGAATACAAAAGTATTATTAAGCAAATTGTGGAGGAACCTCACACATGAGCAAAAGGACCCAGAGACAAAACAGCACATTCTGACTTACTCAATTTATACAAAGTTTATGAAACAGGCTAAACTAAACAATCATAGTAGGACAGTTGGGGCAGTGGATAACTTTGGGGAACACAGAAAGGGCAGTGGTTAGGAATCAATAAAGGAGCTCCTGGGGATGCAGATAATGTTTTGGGCAGTGGTTACACAAATGTATTTACTTTGTAATAACTGAGCTATATATGTTATACTTCACTAAAACACACAGGGTCCAAAGGCTAACTTCAGTAGCTTCAGTTTGAAGACAAATTTATTATTTTCTTAAACACTGGGCAATCATTTCTTCTAACCTTTCACAGAATCCTACTGACAAAGGGGAAGGTAAAACTATTTTAATATAATAGCTAAAATATTCTCATTCTTTTAAATCATCATTAGCAAATGTATTATTTAGGAATTAATTGGAAAGTAACAGCTGAGCATGAAAACAGGAGTAGTTACTTAAATAGAATCCAGAAAGTAAGAGATAAGAGGGATAAAATGAAATGTTTTTAACATAAAAGTCAAGTTGTATTTCAAGACCTAAAATACTTTAAAAAACAATTACCTCAAACTTAGGGACACTACTTCACACCCAGTGACATTATCTACATCAGTTGTACTCAACTGTGTCAAGCTAAAGAGCCACTTTGTACTGAGCTGAATTTTATATGGGAGCTGGAGACTCACAAACTTCACTGCCACATTCTCACGGGAAGAAACCCCGTTCCTGACACTAAATAACATGACAGGATTGCATCCTACTTCTGTTTCAGAAGTCCAGGTTACATCTGCATATTTGTTTTGTTGCCATCAGCAAGGGAGCCACCTTTTGTGATTTACCCATTGGCATATAGTTTGAACCAAACTGGGTTGAACCAAAACAGCTCCGAAAGAAATGGACGGTTCTGAGAAGTTGCAAATGGGGCCCAGAAGTGGGTATATACAAAACTGTAGACATACAAGTTAAACATCTCTGTCCTAAAGAAAGCGTTTTACACTGAAGTATCAACATCACGATTTTATAAAATTAAAGTATCACTGATATACAACCTTGTGAAGGTTTCACATGAACAACATTGTGGTTTCAACATTCACCCATATTATCAACTCTCCCTGCCCCCACTGCCAACCCCATCACAATCACTGTCCATTAGCGTAGTAAGATGCTGTAGGGTCATTACTTGTCTTCTCCATGCTGTACTGCCTTCCCTGTGACCTACCTATATCATGTGTGCTAATTATAATGCCCCTTAATCCCCTTCTCCCTCCCTACCCAACCACTCTCCCTACCCCCTTCGTTTTGGTAACTGCTAGTCCCTTCTTGGAGTCTGTGAGTATGCGGCTGTTTTGTTCCTTCAGTTTTGCTTTGTTGTTATACTCCACAAATGAGTGAAGTCACTTCATACTTGTCTTTCTCCACCTGGCTTATTTCACTGAGTATAATACCCTCTAGATCCATCCATGTTGTTGCAAATGGTAGGATGTTTCCTTTTTATGCCTGAGTAATATTTTATTGTGTATATGTACATCTTCTTTATCCATTCATCTTCTGATGGACACTTAAGTTGCTTCCATATCTTGGCTATTGTAAATAGTGCTGCGATAAACATAGGGGTGCATATGTCTTTTTGAATCTGAGATCTTGTTTTCTTTGGGTAAATTCCTAGGAGTGGAATTCCTGGGTCAAATGATATTTCTACTTTTAGTTTTTGAGGAACCTCCATATTGCTTTCCATAATGGTTGAACTAATTTATATTCCCACCAACAGTGTAGGAGGGTTTCCCTTTCTCTGCATCCTCCCCAGAATTTGTTGCTTCTTGTCTTTTGGATGGGGTGAGGTGATATCTCCGTGGTTTTAATTTGCATTTCCCTGATAATTAGTGATGTGGAGCATTTTTTTCATGTGCCTGTTCGCCATCTGAATTTCTTCTTGGAGAAGTGTCTGTTCATATCCTCCACCCATTTTTCAATTGGGTTATTTGCTTTTTGGGTATTGAGGTGTGTGAGTTCTTTATATTTTGGATATTAACCCTTTATGGGATAAGTCGTTTACAAATATATTCTCTCATATTGCAGCATGCCTTTTTGTTCTGCTGATGGTGTCCTTTGCTGTACAGAAGCTTTTTAGTTTGATGTAGTCCCATTTGTTCATTTTTGCTTTTGTTTCCCTTGCCCGAGGAGATGTGTTCAGGAAAAAGTTGCTCATGTTTATATTCAAGAGCAAAATCATGATTAAAAAAAAAAAGTGAGCTGGAAAAAATTCAGTCCATTTTTTGGGACCAGTACTCTCCATCTCCAAAGATCCTTAGCATAAATACTCAGAAATAGCACTGCTCAGTAAGATGAAAAAAAATGATGAAAGCAAATTTGATGATGTTGAATATTTCCTTAAACATTAAAAATTATAGAGTATTTACATGTGCCAGATACTGCTAAAATTGCTTTATATATATTAACTCATTTAACCTTCAAGCAACCTATGTTACACAGAATGAGACACAAGAGGTTAAGTAGTCATGCCTGGTCACATGAATGTCATTTAAACCCAGATTGTGTAATTCCAAAGCTCATACCAGAAGAGGGTCAATTCTAGCTAAAATGTACACCTATATAAAACATGAGGCATAGCAGCATTTGTCATACAGTCAACAAATATTTACTGAGTGCTTATGACAGGTCAGGTGCTATTCTAGGTGCTCAGCTGTAACAGTTATAAAACACTAAAGCTGCCTGCCCTCATGGGATTGCATTCCAGTGGAGACTGACAGAAAATAAGCTAATAAGTAAAATATATAATATGTCTAATAAATATATAGCTTGTCTGAAGCTATGGAGTATACAATTTCAACTTTAAATACAAAGGAATACAATTTCAATTTTGGCATATGGGTATGCTGGAAATAAGGTGAACTGTTATTTCCTAAAATGGTCAGGGAAGGTCTCAATGATAAAGTGACATCTGATGAAAGATCTGAAAGTAAAGAAGTGGATAAATCATGAGACTATCTGAGAGTAGAACATTCTAAACAGAGAAATCAGCAAGTGCAAAATCCCTGAAGAGAAATGTGCATGGTGTCCTTAAGAAACAAGGAGACAGGATGACTGGAACATAGTAAACAAGAGGGAAATTAGCAGATGATTAATTTAGGTAAGAGAGGTGGTGCTGGGACAGATTATATAAGGCCACAGTTAGGATTTTGGCTATTATTTTAGATAGGAAGCCCTCTCAGGGATTTACACAGAGAACCAAAACTTTAAAGTATCTTGGGCTTTAAGGGTAATAGAAGAATCCTTGGTAACTAGAAAAGTAAGGATTTACATTAGCAGAAGAGGTGAATAGTAATAAAAATAGGACTGTAATCAGTGAAGTCAATATGTTTGAAGGGTCAGTGTCCCTGCTGGCAGTAAGAAAGAAAGTAAGGAGAGGCTAAAATTTTCAGTGGCATTGTGTTGAGAAGACTAGGGTCAGAATCAACATCTGCTATGGAAGCAGAGTGAAAGTGGAGGCAGAAGTAACAAAGGAAGGTAGGGAAAGTCTCAGCAGCAACAGAGCAATATAATGTATTCCTCACAGAAACAGTCACAGGCAAAGACAGAGAATGCCACTGGATAGCTATGCCAATCAACTGATACAGCTTTGCTAACTAAAAAAACAGGTACTCTTAAATCAAGGTACTTGAAAGACTGTCCAGTTCAAAAACAAAAAATAACAGACAGCACTGAAAAAAATACAGCTTCAATTCTGCGATCATCATTAAAACAAGGTCACAAAAACAGGGAAAAATACCCATAAACAGTTAACATATAAATTCTCATGGTAGTAATAACCTAACGGATATAGCTTTGAAGATGGGTAAAATTACTACTTTAATGCAATAAAATGGTTGAATAAGGAATGATACAGACTGCTTATGCAAATATATAAAGAAAGATGAAGTAAAATTCAGTGTTGAATGGAGAAGCTATTGATGTGTCCAGTAACAATGCATTTAAATAAAGCAATTTGGCCGGAACTGCATTCATCTGTAAATAATTTACACACAGATTGAGTTATGAATTAGCTAAAAAATAGTATGAGTTCTAAAAACATACCTAATAAGAAAACTGCATCTCTAAGGTTAAAGAGGATTGATTTTAAAAGGCCTCAGAGACCCTTTTGTGAAGAGATTTCTGTAAGTATAAATGGCTGGCAGAACACAGGAGCAGCCGACCGACCTGGGGCCTCAGGAGTGCTGGGGAAAAAGGACAAGAGCTCTACTAAGCAGCCACACAGAGAGAGTTCAGGTCTGAGCAGTCTCTACAGGGTCTGAGACTTACCATTTTGCTGGAAAACCCTCACCTAGTCTACCAACAGTCTATATCCTACCAATGAACTTCAGTCTTGAAGGTATGATTTGTAAGAGAACATAGAAACCTATCATTTGTATGATATAATTTCTTGTTAAGTTATTGTAAACACAGTCTGATGTTTCTTTATTTCTCTCCCTTCTGATATAATTTCTTAATGTGCTTTTTATACATATTGTGCCACTTATTTTTTAAATTTCGGAAACATGCCAGAATCTAATCATCTAATTTTTTTCAATTAAAAAGAGAGTGTGGGCTATTAATAATAAGTACAAAACGCAGATCAAATAGAGAACAGGTTGAAAATGAATACTTTTTAATTCCTTTGAGAAGTTTTTTTGGTCCTTCAGGATTCAGAATTACAAAAGCTGTAATTTCCTTTGGCTGCCCAATTGTGGGACTGTTTGCTACTTGTTTGTTAGATTTTGAGTTCCAATTTTAAACAGCTGCTTTCTTGGATAGCTGCAAAGCTGTTACGTATATATTTTAGGTATTTCACTTTCCTATAACAACCCCTGGGTTTAGAGTCAGTGTTTTTTGCCTCTCACCTCTTCAACTATTGTGATTTTATTGGAGATGCACTTTCAGAGTCTTGCATGTCTGAATTATCTTTGTTTGTGTTCACATTTTATGGACAGTTTGGCTGGGTATACAAATTTCTGGTTCCAAAATCATTCTGCTACAGAACCCTAATGACACTTTCTCCTACAATTCAGGATTGTTAATGAGAAGTATAATACCAGTTTGATTCATGTTCTTTTGTTGGTAATCCATTTCTTTTTTTTTTCTTAGAATTTCCTTCTCTATCTTTGGTGAACTGAAACTCCAGGAGTACATATTTACATGGGAACATTTTATTCATTCATTCATTCTGCTTGATACTTGCTCAGCCCTTCCATCTGAAGATTAATAGCTTTCTTCACATCTTGTGGTTTTTAAAATTATTTCCTTAACTTCTCTCTGTAGTAATACACATACATTATTTATGCCCATTCATTATCTTTACATACCCTTCTATGTTTTATTTCACCCATTAGGTTCTTAAAAAATAAGAACATTATAAGTTTGTTAGAAAGTGACAGATGCTGTAAAAAATGAAAAAGTTGAGCAGAGTAAGGAAATTTAGGTGCTGAGGTGGGCTGGGGTCAGGAGTACAGGTTGTGATTTTTGAGAACATGATCAAGGTAGGGCTCACTAAGAAGCCGGGATGTGAGCACTGAGAAAATACATGGCTATCTGAGAGATACAATATAAAGACCCTAAAGCAGAAAAGTCCCTGGCATGTTTGAGGAACAGGGTTAGTGTGGCTATAGTGACTGAGGGGGAGAGAGTAGTGGAAAATAAGATCAGCGAGGAAACCTAGGAGTGGGGGGGGACACAATTCAGAATTTTGTAGGCTAATGTATAAATTTCTCAATCTGAGTGCAATGGGAAGTCTTTGTAAGATAGTACAGTGATGGTTAAATTTGAGCATTTCCTCTGTGACAGGTGGTTGTATTATTAAACCAGATTTAATGTTGCAGTTATAAAAATCACATGATTTACTTTTAATATTTCTATCATAAGCTCAGAAATTGAAAAAAACAATGCTACATCATGTTTTTATTCTAAAATGTAGATTAGTTTTACAGAAAAGAAAAACTGTATGCAAGATTTATAAACTGAAGTACTACTAGAAAATATTCCAGTCACAGAAGTAGTTATTTCTAATCTGTTTTCATTATATGGTCAAATTATAACTTAGCAAAGCTCATCTGGTTATATTAATTAAAGAAAAAATGTAATAAATACATTTTGCATTTCTTTCATGCAAAGTGTTGTTCAATTTTACATCTCCTGATTTGTAGTAATACCATCAACTCTGACTAAGAAGAGTTAGGATAACAGTAGAAACCTTGGGAAAGAGTAAATGACAGAAATGCTAAGAGGTCAGAATATAATGTCATCGTTTCAAAGCAATTTTCTTAGTTGTAATCAAAGTAAATTTAATAAAACTAAAAACAATCTGCTAGTAGAATGTTATGATCTCCTGTTTTGAATAAATTCCCATTATCTGGAAATCAATATGGCTCATGTTGCACACAAACAAGGTCTGAAAATAGTAACACCCCAGAACTCCAACAGGATGTGATATCCTTGAACTTTTTAGACCAATATGAAAGGCTATTTCCTGGAAGAAATGATGCTCTGAGCAAGACATTTCTTAAAATACTATTTCTAGAATTACTTGCAATCACCATAATAAAACATTACCAGGAAATTATCAGCCTGATTGTTCACAACATAGGTGACATACTAAAAAAGCTCACATTTACTGGACCCCAGGACAATTAACAACAGAACACTTCCATAATTAATAGGTTAAAGGCAGGAGTTTTCAATGAACCTAGATTAGCTAACTTCCAAATTTTTGATGACTGTTCTGACCACTTTTAACTGGTTTAATGTAATTTTAAAATGTTTCCCTAAATATTACATTTGTTAGAAGTTAGAAGCTAGCTTAAATTCCCATGAAGTTTTATTCAACAATCCTCAAGGTTCTGCTCTGAGAACCTAATAAGCAAGTACCCGCTATGCTTTAACAGAATTAGCAGTGTATTTCAACATTAATCTAATAGTTGGTTTTGAAAATTTTAAAACATGTAGGGTCCCCAGGAGTTCATATTCAACTGAATAATATCACTTGTCCTTAAGCCATAAAAACCCATTTTTATTGGCAGCAATATGAAAAGACTCAAATCCATACCCCTTATATGGAGCAAACTTCCAGGAAATGAGCCTAGCAAAGCACAGAACCAGGACAGTGAGGGAGACTCAGCTTTGACAAAATACCACTGGGTAATACTTAAACCAGTAATCATTTCTGTCATTTACAGATACGGATCTGTTACCGTCATCAGTTGTTTTGACTAACCATTTGGATGATGCTAAGCTGCTTTGAAGCCTTTGCATTTAGCTTTCCAAGTTTTTAATGTCAGTCACAAACTTTTACTGAATTTAAATCTTTGCTTTCAACTAAGAATGCTATACTCATATAACTCTTCACACAAGGATCATAGTGGATTTTATAGCTCATAGTTAACCAACAATCTTCACAAGATTTGTTGGAGTTAGTAACAAATATTTAAAACAATGAATCTATTTCTCCCATCCAAACTCTTTTTTTCCTTCTACTTTGTTTCATAAATGAGCACAAGGAAGGACAGGGAGATAACTGGGTATCACTCACTATATGAGGGCAAGGCGTGTCTTATTTTTGACTCAGTAAAGGGAAGACAGAATGCCACATGAATAAGGTACATAAATATGCAAAAGGACATGAATCTAGGTAAATGGAGAAAAACAGAAGACTGGAAGAGGGAAAATGGGAAAAGAGAAGATAGATACATGGGGAAAGAACTATGGGAAAAGAAAGGAGGACATAAGAGTGCAAAAAGACAACAGAATGGAGAACAGAGAAAAGAATGGAAAGCCTTCAAAACAGAAGTACTTTTGAGGTTGGCCTTGATAAGCAGATGAAATTCTGATTAAGTTAAAGGAACTTATCTGAATCCACATTAATAAAACCAGTTTCAAATGCTAATTAAAATGCTTGTTTTTAAAATGTTTTCTTTAATCTTTTCTTTTCTGTTTATAAAACAATGCTCTGGACAGGAATTAAGGGCACAGCCTGAAGTGAATACAGTGTACAAGAAGTATTACTGATGGAAAAAAGAAAAAAACGTATTTTAAAATTATAATACTGACCACACTATGAATATACAGAATTATAGTTGTAGCTGCTACATTCTGAAACACACATTCTAGATATGATTTCTGCTCTTTTAAGGCTACCAGACTAGTTAGAAGAAAGCCCAAACCAGACTGTCTCAATTTGCATTTGAAATAGGTGTTCAGGGAAAGCCTATTTAACAAAAGCAAAAGCTTCAAATTCACTCTTTTAAATTGAACTGGAAAATTTCTTATGTCACCTATGTATGTGAAAACTTAAGATATCTTGATTATTGAAATAATGGCTTGGAAGAAAATAGTTCAAAAAATAATACGTAAAGAATTCCTACTTACGTTCCTCTGTCAGGCAGAGAATGATTCTCCAAATATTTTGGTATTCAAGCATTTAAGTAATAAAATACGCTTTGGACAAAAATAACCTATCTGACATTAAAAAGCTCTACTATGAAAAACTGCTACACCAAAAATTCGAGGTGAATAAGATCACTAATACTACCACCAATAGACTGTGGAATCAGCTTGACCTTGTTTTAGAATATCTGAGAGGTTCTACGAGCTAGCAAAACCAGTTTAAGAATGTGGAGTGATAGGAAGTAAACTATTATTCTGGGTTTGAAGCACTCCAAGGCAGCCTCAGAAATAACCTTAAAAAAAAAAAGAGCCAGAGACTAAATACTGAAAAAATTTTTTAATTTTTTAATTTGAAATTGTTTCTGGAATCATTAGGTCAACAGAAAATTGGGAGGAAGGCAATGTCAATCAACACTGTAAAAGCTGTTTCTAATAAGGATGGTGTGAGTACATGTATACACACAAATATTAAATCTATGTATCACATCTATATTTGGACTGATTCAAGGAGTCCATGTGCTTTATCAAGGCAACTTCAAGAGCTGATGATGATATGGGGAAATGGATATTATAGTTTTTCATTCCCATCAGGTTTCTTTGGAGAAAACTACATGGTAGAGGTGGGGACTGAAAAAGAGGTGTCCTCCTTTCTTTCTTTTCTTCCCTTCCTTCCCTTTCCCCCTCCCTCCCTCCTTTTTCTTTCCTTCTTTCTTCCTTTACCTTCCTTCTCTCCCCCTCCCCTTTCCTTCCCCCTCCTCTCCTTTCCCTCTCTCTTTTTTCTTCCTTTCTTCATTCCCTTTTCCTTCCTTCTCTCTCCCTCCCTTCCTTCCTTCCTTTCCCTTCCCTCTCTCACCCGCTCCTCTCCTCTCCCTCTCTTTTTCCTTCCTTTCTTCGTTCCCTTTTCCTTCCTTCCCTCTCCCTCCCTCCCTTCCTTCCTCCCTCTTCTTCTCCCATCTCATCCCCTCCCCTCCCCTTCCTTTCCCTTCCCTTCCCTTCTCTCCTTTCCTCCCTCCCTTTCTCCTTCCTTCCTTTCTTTCTGTTAAAGACTTGTATACATCACTGGATCTTAAAGATCCATACCCACTGGACATTTAGCTACAGGATGTACCTCATGTTAACTGTAAGAACTTAATGTAATAATAAATTTTCCCACTAGAATTGTGATGTGCAACAAATTCATATGTTTTATTCATTCAAGAAGTGTTTATTAAGAATCTATGCTGTATTAAGAACTCTGTAAAGTCCTGATGATATGGCACAAGAGCCAATCTAGCGAATCCCACAAATGAATTATTAAATTAAAGTACAATGATATATGTCATGACTGAGATGTAAAACTGGCCTAAAGATACAATGGAGAAATAATTAAGGAGAGGCAAAGAGGGATAGCTTCCCAGCCTAAGCTGAATCTGAAGTACTTTAAGTGTTCACTAAAGGAAGAAGTAGAATTATCTGTTTGCAGAGAACATAATCTTATATGCAGAAAGTCCTAAAGATTGGACAGAATAAACAAATTCAGTAAAGTTGCAGGATAAAAAAAATCAACATATAAAAATCGATTGCTTTTCTGTACAGTAAAAATTAGCTATCTGACAAAGAAATTGAGAAAACAATCCCATTTACAATAATATCCAAAACAGTAAGATACTTAGGAATAAATTTAACCAAGGATGTGAAAGACTTGTACACAGAAAACTACAAAACATGATGAAAGAAATTAAAGAAGACCCAAACAAATGGAAAGATATCCCATCTTCATGGATTGGAAGGCTTAATATTGTTAAAATGTCCACACTACCCAAAGTGCTTTATAGACTCAACAGCTTTTCAAAATCCAGTGGCACTTTTTACAGAAATAAAACAAACAATCCTAAAGCTTGTATGGAACCACAAAGGGCCCCAAATATGCAAAACAATCTTGAGAAAAAAGAACATGGATGAAGGCACCACACTTCCTGATTCTAAAATATATGACAAAGCTACAGTAATTAAAACTGTGTGGTACTGACATAAAGACAAATAAATAGATCAATGGAACAGAATAGCCCAGAGATAAACCCATGCATATGTAGTCAGCTAATCTTTGACAAAGGTGTTAAGAATACATAATGAGGAAAGGATAACCTCTTCAGTACATGGTGCTGAGAAAACTGAATACCCACATGTGAAAGATGAAACTGGACCTTTAACTTATATCATTCACAAAAAATCAACTCAAAATGGATTAATGGCTTAATTGTTAAGAGCAGGAAATGTAAAACTCCTAAAAGAAAACATAGGAGAAAAACTTCATGATATTGGTCTTAGCAAAGATTTACTGGACAGGACACCAAAAATACAGGCAAGAAAAGCAAAAATAGACAAACTGAAAAGTTTCTGCACAGTAAAAGAAAGAATTAGAGTGAAAAAGAAACTTACAGAATGTGAGAAAATATTTGCAAACCATATCTGATGAGGGGTTGATATCCAATATATAAAAGGAACTCTTCCAACTCAGTAGCAAAAAAACTCCAAATAACGGGATTAAAAAAATAGGCAGAGGACTAAAAATAGATAACTTTCCAAAGACATAAAATGGCCAACAGGTTTATGGAAAGATGTTCAAATCACTAGTTATCAGGGAAATGCAAATCAAAACCAAAATGAGATATTACCTCACACTTGTGAGGATAGCTATTTTTTGGTCATCAAAAAAACAAGACAACAAATGTTGGTGAGGATGTGGAAAAACTGCATTTCTGGTGGGAATATAAAATGATACAACTGCTGTGGAAAATAGTAAGGAGGTTCCTAAAAAAAAATTAAAAATTGAATTACCTTATTATCCAGCAGGTGCACTTCTGGGTACTTAACCAAAAGACATGAAATTAGGATCTTGAAAAGCTATTTGCACTAATGTTCACTGCAGCATTATTCACAATACCCTATGCTGAAATGACCTAAAACGTCTATCAAAAGATGAATGGGTAAACAAAATGTGGTATAACATAGTATAAAATATTATTCAGCCTTTAAAAAAAAAAAGGAAATCCTGCCATAGGCAACAACATGAATGAACTTTGAGGACACTTGGGCTCCAAGTGAAATAAGCCAGTCACAGAAGGCCAGATATTGCATGATTCCACTCATATGAGGTCTCTAAAAGAGCCAAACACACAGAATCAGGCCCAGCCAGGGCTGGGAAGAGGAAGAGATGGGGAGTTGATATACAATAAGATCAAAATTTTAGTTAAGCAAGATAATTAAGTTCTAGAGATCTGCTGCTCAACACCATGCCTACAGTTAACCATACTATTACATACTTAAAATTTGTAAGAGAGTAGATCTCATGTTAATTGTTCTTAACATATATACAAAAATCTCCTACACCATTACCACTTAGCAACAAATGGAGAAAAAAAACAAACATAAAATGTAGTGAGTCTGCTTTATCACATGGCCTCCTTATACAAAGCTAAGCAGATGACTATACTCTGAGGCCTACTTTCTAAAAAACACAATTCAGAATACCTGGACATTGGGAAAAAAACGGTACTCAGAATACATAGAAGACTTACTACGAAGTAAGTAATGAATCTTCAGGATATTAGAGACAAAGAAAGAATACTGCGTAAAACCTAATAAAGTTTATACTCAATAGATGGAGCCACTAAAAGGGAACAAAGTTTCTTGAATTTATTTAGCATCTCATTTATGAAGTGACCATGTATCTAATTGGTTTTTAGGTTGGGCTAAACAATATTTTCAATAGATAACTTTTAAATTACATTAAAAAAAATTTTAAATAGCCAAAAATCTCAAATAACCCAAGCTATATTACTACATATCACCACAGAATTTTACATCATACAGATATGGCTTTTCACTTGCCGGACAACAACTATGCTTCTATTTTGTTGCACAAACTGACACTTGATTATATATGGTCATATTTTATTCTCTAGATGTTTTATATATGAATCATTTGTCTCCCAAATTAGATGACAAACTTCTTTAGGGCAAATCATACTGTCTTCTCCTGTTGAATCTGTTAGCAGCTCATGCAGTGTTGGGTTTTAGAACCGCTCAATATATGCTTGGTGAATTGAGCATACGCTTAATCATTGCCATCTCTTTTCTCCAAAGTACGGCTGAATAGATTTAATGCTGTGGTGCCGTCAGCTTTTATACCTCATCCTGCTTCTGTGACCACCTTGCCAGAAGGCAAATTCAATGTTTACGCCTATTCAATCAATGCTGCTCCTGCCAGGATTATCCACAACAATGACAATCAATGCCAGCCCAAGTGGTGAGTTTTATTACACACGAATACCTGTCACCTAGAGACTGAACCCAAAATACCTGTATCAGACTTAGTCCTTATTAGTCTGCACTTGACTCAAAACATATGGTCAATCTTAAATATAAGCTCTCTGCTTGTATCTTTCGTTCTATAAGTGGGAATAAAAAAATTGAAAGGAAATAATAAAATTATTATTTTTAAAGTAGATAAATTGTTAAAGTTCTCTAGGTACTGGCAATTACTATGCCCAAATGTGAAGGCAAATTACTTTCTCCTAAAGTGAAATTCCTTTACTTTAAATTGTACTGTCTATAGGTAAATGTTTATTTTACACTACTCTATAAGATAAAATAACCTATCTTGATCCTGTCACATGCTGGGGAGTCAAAATAAAAAAACATGACTCTCACAGTACGTTAACCCTCCAAATTTAACACTGCCCCAGTGTTTATTTACTGCAGTGAAAAAAATTTCTCTTTGCCAATGCAGGTTAAATGGAATTAAGTAGTTAAAACTTGTTTATAATAAGGGCTAAGTTATAACATGAAATGAATAAGGAGATAATCACAGTGATCTTAAAAGGTCCTATTTTAGTAAGCTTGAGAGGAAAAGTATCAGAATCTAAACTTCATTGTCATTTATAATCCTACAATTTATGACAAACCACAATATATGCAACCATGAAAACATCTGTTTAAAATCATAGCAGGGCTATATTATCTCCCCAGGTTCAATTGAGACTTTGAAGAAGAAAAAAGCAGTGGCCTATTAAAGGTTCTCTGACAAATCTATTTTATCACACCTTTTATATCTATAATTCTCTTTCTTGAATAAGAAAAAAATTACTGTATATGAACATGATAAATGTGATATTTCCTTACTTTAATTATTTAGCCTAAATTAATTTAAATTAAAATTAACATCTAGCTTGTGCTGGACACTAGCAACACTAATAGATAAAATTTTATTTTATTTCTTTGAATTTTAAAACTCTGGCCTAGAATATGAATGATGTTAGTATCAAAATGGTAGTTTTGTGTTTCACATTATACTATATGTCATTTCTCTTTATCCAGTTTTTAAAGGTAAATTGCAAGTGTATTTTTAAATTAAAACCACTATGGTGACTGTGATCTATTTGGTTGAAAAACTCTTTAAACTGTACCAACCTCCAATGGCAAAATTGAGATTTTTTTTCCCAATTTAAGGAAAGCAGAAATGAGGCCAAAATGAACATCTAAGAAAGAGTCATAGTGACAGAAACTGTATCACGTTTATCACTTCAATAGAAAAAACAGAACCCCTCTAATACTGAATCTTATAAAAATCTTTAAGCTGCATTGAAATGTAAGCATATGTGCATTATTCTGATGACATTCTATTCTCTCTCTTGCCTTGTTGACATTTCTAGCATGACCCAGTTCAGCTAAAATTACCATAGCGAAAAAAGAGCTGCATTGTGATAAGCCATTTTACCTAGACATGCTGTCTGGTTCCCACTGGTATACACACACTGACATCCCCGGGTGAAAGAGACTAATTCCTCCTGCTTGTCTTTTTCATGATAAAAGACATTGATAGTCACTTTTTATAATTCCTTGCTTCTAAACTGAGAAACTGAAAAGCTGTGAGTGCTCAGCATCACCAATCAGGTCAGAAAACTAAGCCCTGTAATAACACAAGTAAAAAAATACCCTGAAGCCAATACCTTGAGAAATGAAGATAATAGGAATGAAGCAACCTAAGGGGGTGGTCTTAGTATTTTGGACCACGTTCCCTAC
The DNA here is from genome assembly GCA_032199065.1 of Smutsia gigantea. Classification (NCBI taxonomy): domain Eukaryota; kingdom Metazoa; phylum Chordata; class Mammalia; order Pholidota; family Manidae; genus Smutsia; species Smutsia gigantea. The sequence continues at coordinate 62,071 of JAVSCE010017325.1, read as the reverse complement.
TCCCCACAGGTAATAGTGGACTGGCCCTGGGCATATAAGACAAAACATAAACATGGAATTTCAAGGACAGTACTATGTTAAATTTCAGGAGGCACGAGTTGAATAAAAATTCTTCGCAGGTGGTACCAGATTACAGATGTAAAATACAGGTATCTCTCAATGACACTGTGAAAGATAGGAAAAGGAAAATAGAAGAGTACCTAAAACGAACTGATGGAGAATTAAGAAGATGGGTGATCTTAATCAACAAACTAGAAAGTTATTAAAACTACTGGTATAGTTTTAAAAGCAGAATAATAATATCTGTGCAAAGGAATCCAAGCCATGTTGACTGAAAATGCGAAGCACCATTAAGGAGGAAACAGATAAAAGGCTCAGGGCCCTAAAATAAAGAGAAAAAAAGCAGAAAAGATTTTTTGTCAGCAGGTGGAATCCAGTACTTAAGTAGCGATACTTTTTAGGTGGTCAACTTTAACTTGCCAAGGATAGTGAACCTGTAGTACAGTAGAAACAGGTCATGCTTATCACCCACATGAACTTAATAAAGAGAGTGAGAAAGAGTCAGAGAATATGCATTAGAGCAGTGAACTTACCTGTATCTTGGGCCTGGGGCACAGAAGTAATGTGAGTTTGTATGAAATGAAAGTGAACTTAGAAAAAGTCTGAGAAAGTGTGTTTAGCATTTTAAACTGTTAAGATCAGCTATCTGCCTATATAAATGTAAAACTCCTAATAGATTACAACCAGTAGGTCATAATAAACCCTATCTACTATATTATGAGCAAATATGAAATTTAGGGGCTGCTGAAGTTACTCTGCAATTCAGAGGTGTCCAGCTGTCTTCAGCAGAATAGTATGTTTGGACTAATAACATACACCAGCTGTGTATATGACCTGATGTGGGGGATGGAAATATTAATGACGGGCTGTGCACAGTGCTTGGCTTGCTAAGATATAGCCAGAAACTTCCAGAGGGCATCATGGGACTGCAGGATGGGGCACAGACCCTTGGAATGCCAGGGTCTGCGTAAAGACTTGATTGTTGGAAAGCCGTGAGAGTCGCCTGCTCCTGTTGTTCCCATGAGCCTGAGGGTGTTTTTCACAAATGCTGTTTTTGCATAGTATAGTCCTAGTTTAACCAAGCATGTGGCACACATAGAGCTCTGCTTGGTGTCTCTGATAATAATCAACACATAGAAAACCTCTGATTGTATGAAAAATTTAAGATAAATCACATCCTGCAACTTTCTGCACTCTTGTGATCTGCACCTGTGGTATTTTTAATCCTGATGTAAACATTTGAAAGCACACAATAAATATGAAAGTGAACAGAGGAAAAGGGTCTTCTCCTCTCTTGCTGTGAAGTAAGGTGTGGAGTAATCCTCCATCTTTCGTCTCGGGGACTGCTGGCCATTCCCAACAACCTGACTTGCACAGAGAGTGGAAACCTAAGAGCACCTGACTAGAGGGACTGAAGTGGGGGTAGAGAAAAGACTAAGACTGGACCTATGGAAAGGGAGTCTACAGACAAAGTTGTTTCTGGAAAGGTCTCTGTGAGACATGGAGGCCAAGCACAGCAGTGATGACTAAAATGAATGCAATGTCATTTGGGAAGCTCTGGAATTTGCACTTGTGAGAACATCAAGAGACAGCACCTCTAATAAGGAAATGCTACACAGAGCATACATCACAGAGGTGGTGGTGAGGACCTGCCTTTGTGCAACTGCATGGGAAGACATGAGTGCAGGAACACTCATGTGTAGCCTGTGTGCACTAGTGACAGCCCCGGGGTCTCCACGATAATCAGGGGTATACTGTACAGAGAGGGAGACGCCTCTGTCTCCCTTGCAACTCTAAAATTCAGTAATTTAATGAAGGTATATTTAGAATAGTTAATAACAGAGGTAATATGTTAGAAAAGCTGGAGTAACAAACGCTCCAGTCTCTTTAGAGAAAGCACATTCCCGCATGTAAACAGGGGTATGAATCTATACCAAATATAAAGAAAGGACAATAACATATTGTTTATTGACTTTTAAACTGGAAACAATTCAATAAATTTTGAGGGAATATTATGTATAATACTAGCCATTATAGAAAATATTAAAATGGGTTAACTTACAGTAGAACAAAGTATCCAACAACACAGCGTAACAAGTTCCTTTGAGAATAAAATACTCGCACTTTTACTTCTAAGTTTCCCAATAACATTACCAAGTCCAATGCAAAACTACCTGCCAACCAAATGCCTAGAATCTGACAATGGTAAAGAATGAATAGGACTTTATGCTATTAAAACCACACACACATACACATGTACATGTACACACACACACAATTTATAGAAACTGAAGATAGCCCATCAGCTCACACAGAAATCTGCTGTCCCTTAAAAAAGTATAAACTGTCAGCATGAACCTGGAAAAGTTGAGGTACAAGTTAACATCTAAAAACTTTACTTAAGTTTCATTTATTATTTAGAAGCATTTTTTTAAATGTACTATTGAAATCAGTAGGGATGAAAAAATTCAACTTCTGGTCACAGAGGATAAGTGAGGTGGTCACATAAAATGCCAGAGATAACAATGATAAAATGCTAGATTAATACAAACTATGTAAAAATACTAGAAAGCATTCATAACATCAGGCTGTTATGACATAACGTTGAAGAGTATTTTTGAAAAATGAAAATGGAATGGGTAAGAATTGAGAATTCATGGCTTACTGGCCTAAGGGCACTGATTAAGTGCCACAGTTACAGCTGCATAAAATGGAGGGAAAAAAATGGAGCCATGTTGGCTAAAGGTGCTAGAAATTAAGAATTCAGGGCTAGAAGAGCAGCTGAAAATTTAAAGAGGAAATCTTGGAAGCAAGTCAACCTCAGACAGTATTAGACCCAAATTCAGAGCATAAACTACCACAAATCTCTGGCCAATAGCAAAGTTACAAATGAGCAAGGGAGACAGTGAAGCCTGGTGAAGAAGAAGGAAAAGGAAGAAAGCCAGATTTTTAAATTTGTGTTGCAACCATTAATTGAGTTAATTCATCAACCATTTTTAGCTTGAGTGGGAAAAAGATGAATCTGGACAGGCTTGATCATCAGAATGTACATACAGCCCAAGACCAGCAGAGCTATTATCAATTAGGAGGGAACCCTTAGAAGCAAAGAAGCAACAGAAAGGATGAAGGCCATCTTAGCCTAAATCCTTAGGCTAACTGCCAAATTTTGCAGGCACAAGGGAGACCTATAGGAATTCAGGCTAAGAAAACAGCAATTGGGAAGCTATAAAATGTATACTGCACAAGAGACAATGTTTGCAGTTTCAATTCAAGCAAGTTAACTGCCTGTAAGATCCAAAACCAAGGTCCTCAAAAGAATATGACAGAACTCAAAATCACTTCAACATATAATGTACAATGTCCAGTTTTCAACCAAAAATTTCTTGATATGCAAAGGAATAGAAAATGTTACTTATAGTCAGGAAAAAATGCAGTCAAAAAATGACCCTAAATGGGCTCAGATGCTGAACTTAGCAGATAAAATAATTTAAACAAACTATTACACATATGTTCAAAGAATTTAAGGAAAATATGCTATCAGTGAGTGAACACAGAAGAAATCTCAAGAGAAAAATGGAAACTAAAAAAAAAAAGGAGACTGTAGTTCAGAAAAATACAATCACTGAAATAAACATTCACCATTGGGCACAACAACAAACTGGAGATGGCAAAAGAAGAATTAGTAAAACTAAAGTTGGATTAATAAAAATTACCCAAACCAAAGATGAAAGAAAGGCTGAAGTATAATGATCAAAAACATCAGAGATCTGTGAGACAATATGAAATGATCCAACACATGCTTAATTGGAATCTTAGCAGGACAGGTGAAAAGGGGGAAAAAAAATATTTACAGACATAATGGCTGACAAATTCCCCAATTTGATGGAAATTAGTAGATTAAGGCCCAGGAATTTCAGTAAAATCTAAGCAGGATAAACACAAGTAAATTATACTAGATATAACAATAGTCAAACTCCTGAAAGTAAAAATAAAATACAAATCTTGTAAAGGGCCAGGGAAATTCTATACATGGGAAAACAGTAAAGACTCACAGTTAACTTCTCTTCAGAAATGATGGGAACCAAAGAAATTGAAACAACACATTTAAAGTGTAGAAACCAAAAATTGTATTTCTAGGAATTCCATCTTTCAATAATAAAAGTAAAACAGGGACAATGTTCAGATAAACAAAAACAGAATATATTGCCAGCAGACCTGAAAAATAAGAAATGCTACAGAAAATCTTCAGCTAGATGACACTACATGGCAACTCAGGTCTACTAAAAAGAAGGGCATGAGTATACATATGGGTAAATACAGAGAGTATATAAAATTTTCCTTTCTTCTCTTAACTAATTATTAAGCACATGAAAATATACCCAACATCATTAGTCTTTAAGAAAATGCAAATTTAAAACCACAGTAAGTTACCACTATGCATATATTAGAATGGCTATAATCACAGAAACTGAAGGGATCAGGTGGTACTGAGGAATAAAGACTGAAAGCTTCCTACTTTGCTGGTATGAATGTAAAATGGCATAGCCACTTTGGAAGAGTTCAGCAATTTCTTAAGAAGTTAAACATAACTTAACCATATGACCCATGTGAATTTTACAAAATCACTATTTATAACAGTCCTAAACTGGAAAAAATCCAAGTATCTGTCCACTGTTGAATGGATAAACAAAATAGGATATATTTATACACTGGAATACTATTAAACAATAAAAAAGTAAATAACTACTGACATATTCCACAACATCAAGTACTCTTAGAAACATTACACTAAGTGAGAGAGTTCAGACATGAAAGATCATATAATATTCACTGCCATTTATATGAAATTTCCAGAAAAGAAAAACCTATAAACATAGATCAATAGTTCCTAGGGCTGGGTGCAAGGATTGATTGCCAATGTTCTTCAGGAAACATTTTGGGGTGATACAAATATTCTAAAACTGGACTGTGGTAATGGTTGCACAACTCTACAAATTTATGAAAATTATTAAATTGTATACTTACAATAAATTTTATGACATGTAAATATTTTTTTAAGAAGAGTTTGGTATAAGACTAGTAAAACTGTCTCCATACAAATTAAAATATGGTAGTTTATAGCATGTAACTGCTTTGTCGAATTTCCAATACAAAGTATAAAACTTCATGAACAATCTAATTCTTATTCCTGTTATTCTGCAATATAGACCTTCTTAATCAAACTCACACTGATTTCAAGAGGACCCTCATAAACTGAAGATTCACATATAGATTCTTAAGTGATATACATAATGTTAAAATAATACTGTCATCCATCTTATATTTAAATTTAAAAGAAGATTTACTCAAATCACATTGCAATACTTCATTCACCTTAGGCCTAGATTTTTCAGAAAACTATGAAACTATCAAATACCCAAATGGACTTAAAAAAAATTAGTATTAATTCAGTCGACAAATATTTGTAGAGCATCAATTATATACCAGGAAATGGGTGGACACTGGAGTTAAATGATGAGTAAAAACAGATATTTTTATCTACATGAAGTTTTCTAATTCCAGTGAACCAACATAAAACAATTTCCCTGCCAAAATCCTCACACAGATTAATAATTTATTTGAGCAGCAAGATTTATGGACTATTTTTCAATGAAAAGGTATTGATTCAATTTGTAAAAAAGAGTTGGGCAAAACTTCCAAACTCCATGAAAGGACTGCATGGAAGGACACAGGGATTGTAATTAAGTGAACAGATATGGACATGGAAGTTCCCCATGCTATGTTCTTTAAAAACATACAACAAAAGAGGAATTTAATAGTAAAACCATTTCCATGGACTTATAATGGTGCTTCTAATACTGCTTTCCTTTAAGACGAATATATAAAATAAGTTTAGCACTCAGAAACAGGAAAATGCTTTTAAGCAATTAGACAAGGAACACTAGTTAGAATACTTTCATTCTGCAGGCTATGTTTAGTACCTTAATCAGATGATTTCAAGTGTTGCCTTTTCAATTACTCCAGTCTGGCTTTACCGCACCTCACTGCTTCCTTTCCAGTGATCATGAACATCTTTCACAGTTCCCTACAATACATTATAGTATCCTCAGGGTTTTTAACATGCTATTCCTGCCTCTTATCACACTATCTCCAAACCCCCTCTCTATGTGGAACTCTGACTCAGCCTTACAGTTTCTGCTTATGTCTCAGCTAAGATCTTTCCTGAGGTTCCCTAGACTGTGCTCTGAATGCACCATGAGCTTTCCCTCCTTAGAAGTCCTAAAATTTCTCATTATAAATGTAATTTCTGTTTCACCAACATATTTGCAAATATATTCCCAGAGTCTAAAAAAGTCTCTAGTACCCAGTTTGGAATGCTGAATAAATGACATTCAGGTAAAATAGGGATAAACGTAACTCTTATTATTTCTTGCCTCATACATTACTTCGTAATGATATATTACTTTTCTCTGGTATATAAATTTAACTTAGTTTACATTCCTCATTACTAAGTAGAAATACACTGATGTTTTTAAAGTAGTTCCTAGATTTCATTTCCTCACATTTTATACTTTTTTTTCAAGAAAAATAATATTTAATATAGAATATATCTGATTTCTGTAAGTGCTTGAATGTATAATTCATAGATGGATAGTAAAAATACAGTAAAAGATGTCAACTTGCAAGAAATAAGAAACAAATAAAACTAAAATAGGACCAAATATTATTATTTTATACAGTCTAATAAAGAGCAATCTACAGATACCAATCAACTGAAATAATCACAGTGTTAAAAAAAAAGTCTAAATGTTTTCTTTTGAATTCTCATTTTGGTAACAAAAGGTCAGAATGAATAAATGAGATAATTTCTTAATAAGATTATCTTTTTGTCCAGCCTTATGTTCCTGAATAGAACATTAAATTCACTCATAACACTCAGTGTCAACTTTATGACTGCAGGTAGACTCTATTCTCTCCTGAAAGCATATTTGCATTTAACTACATAAGCTAATGAGTTGATTTAATATTATTTGGAATATAAGAGTTTGATAGCCTAATGGGTACAGAAACCGTAATTGTTAACCAAAATAATTGTAACCATACAATTTAAAGTTTCCATGTTTTTGGCGAGAGAGATTTCAGGATGAGTAGCTTTTCAAATTAAACCATTAAAATTTGTTTCTAACAGCCAAAAAAAGCTTTTCTTAAGATCCACATAAACTATCTTACCATTTATTCTTTTCAATTTTGGGAATACTTTCATGAGAACTGAGTAAAGGGCTTTAATTGGATTTGGGCTTCACCCCTACAGAGTTAGACAGCACTATTTCTTCCTAACGGTGCTCTGTGCTCTCCCCCGATTCCTTACTATCCCAGGAAGCATTAACATTTTTCTTTCCTTTCATCACATGTCTATCTGGAATAGATCATTCACTTATTAATGCTGGCGGATGCACCCACATTTACCCATATCCACTTGCTCACTGAAGGACACCACAGGTCAATAAACTCAGTATGTCTTCTTACAAACCTGCTATACAGGTTTTTTGGTTTTTGTCTTTTTCCTGGTTGAACTGTCTTTCTATGTATATATCTAATCATTTTCCCTCTGGAGAGAAAAAACCCAGGAAAATAAACAAAGGACTACAAAAATCCACACTTAATTTATTCTTGACTTACTACTCATTTAAACAAAGAACGGTGGCTAGAATTAAAACATAAATAACATTCAAAACAATCAGCAGGGCAACCTCAAAAGTAGTTTACTAAGTTGAAAATATGAAAAAAAAATTAAGAAAAGTTCTGTAAGAAGTGGAGTTATCCTGTACTTTTAAAAAGCAACCATTTAACTTTCAATCTACGTATAATCCATGGTCAAAATACACAGGTATCCACATATTTTCAAAGTTAAATACCAGTAATTAGTACTGTAAGTCTAAGACCTTTTCTTCATAGCATTTCTAAGAGATCTTGAAGCCACAGGCTCTCACCAGGAATTGGTCTAGCTGTGTAAACATGAGTAACTGTATAACCAAGAATATCCTTGGTAAGATGAAGGGACTGGTGTATTTAGAAGATAGTTACCTCTCCACTTCCCCCCGCAAAAAAAAAACACTTTACAGATTCCTATGGGATAGTAGGTATAAGCTCTTATTATTTGTTGCTTGAAAATATCAATGACCCAATGTGCCACACATTCAAAAACATGATTGTTCCATTGGTGATTTCTATTTATTTAAGAAATAATCGAGTGATTTGGAAATCTGGAATAACAGATGTGTATTATTTTTCAATGTTTAGATAATGATTGGGTTGCATATGGGCCCATGGATCCTTAGTACTAACTCCACTCTTCTTTTTCTCACAGAGTCCAAAGACACAAGCTCAGAAACTGATCTGTACAAATTGTTTCCTATTGTCCTCTAACATTCCCAAAGTTTATGATTCTACAATGCCTTCCTCTTCTAAACTGGAACAAAATGGAGTGAAAGAATCACAAGACAGAGATAAAAATGATCACCTCTCAGTCATCCACTATAACATTCTCTAGTAGTGAGAGAACATGAATGGGGTGGAATGTTTGAAAACCCAAGTGCCTGGTTTTGTCATGAGACTAATACATAGTTATGCTCGATAGATAACTATAGATGACTTTTAGGTGTAGTTATGTCTTATTATCTAAACCTCCCTTTCATGAGGTTTCTACTGATGAAGAACCAACAATGGCTCCCAACTGCTTACTATGTAAAGTTTCAGCTTTAATGGCTGACTTTCAGAGTTAGCATAATCTGGACTCCAGCCATACATCCAAATTTGATATAACTTTAAGACCAAAACCCGACAAAGATAGTATGAAAAAGGAAAACTAGAGACCAAGTTCGATCGTTAATACAGAAAAAAAATTCTATCATCAAAATATTATGAAATCCACTGGTATGTTTGTTAAAAGTACCAGAATTAAGGGTCTAAGAATAAGATGACAGTTTAACAATAGAAAAATAATCAATGTAATTCATTACATCATATAATTAAAAGCAAAAATCCTATAAATACATCAACAGATGCTGAGAAGTATTTGGTATTCTTGGTAGCTATTTGTTTTTGTTTCCTTTGGCTGCTGGAACAAATTCCCACAACTTCATCACTTAAAACAACAGAAATGTATTCACTTTCAAACTCTGAAAACAGTTTAATTAGTCCAAAACCAAGGTGTGGGTAGGGCTGAGCTCCCTCTGAAAATCTACTTCTTGTCTAATTCCAGCTTGTAGTGGCTGCCAGTGTTCCTTGAGTTGCTGGCCATACTACTCTAGTCTCTACCTTAGAGACCCCATCAACTTCTCCTGTGTATGTCTGTGTCAAATCTCCCTTTGCTTCTCTCATAAGGGCATCTGTGATTGTGTTTACAGCCTAACCAAAAAATTCAGAGTAATCTCTCCATCTCAAGAGCCTTTACTTAATCAAATCTGCAAAGACCTTTTTTCCTTGTAAGGTAACATTTCATGGTCCAGGGATTAGCTGATATCTCTGGGGAGCCATTATTCTGCCTACCATACTAATCTTTAAAAAAAAAATGCTTTGCTTTCTGTATTAGTTTGCTAGGGCTGCCATAACCAAATACAACAGACTGAGTGGCTTAAACAGAGCATTTCATTTTCTCAGAGTTCTAGACAAAGTCCAAGATCAAGGTGCTAGGAAGGTTGATTTCTACTGAGGCCTCTCTCCTTGGCTTGCAGATGGCCGGCCACCTTCTTGCTTTGTACTCACACAGTGTTTTCTGTTTCCATGTATCCGTGACAACTCTTCCTCTTCTTAAGGATGTCTCTTAAGGACACCAGTCCTATTGAATTAGAGACCCACCCTTGTGACCTCATTTAACCCTAATTACCTCGTTAAAGGCCATTTCTCCAAACATAACCACATCAGGGGCTAGAGCTTTGAGCTATGGATTTGGGGGACACAATTCAGTCCATAACCCTAAGAAGACTCATGTAGGGGAACAGTTGCCCTATTCACAGCTAGTTGGAATTTGCTAATGACAAAGGACTGAATCTTAAGTTCTTTTTGAGCCCTTATTACTCTACTACCCAAAATTGACCCTAAAGGGTTCTCACTATGTCTATTCTTTCTTCTATCCTGTCTTACCAAGAGACTATTTCCTGGAAATATGGTTCCACTTGCCCTGCTTCCTGAAAATTTATGCCAAACCTAGTTAAGGGGGACTCCTACAGCTAGTCCAAGTTTTCCTGAAGATCCAAATAAAGAATTGTTGGTTTTGTTTACCAAGTTGGGCCCATTTACTTAGAAAACTATGTTCTGCTGTTATGAGTAAGTATTTTTAGAAACTGCAAGGCAAAACTGTTTACAACAGCGAAAATTTATAAACAACCTAAATCTACATATTAGTCAATATTTGTGAAGAGTTTACTGTTAAGAGTGGTTGATTCTGGGTGGTGGAATTGGGTGACTTGTTTTTTTCTTTACAGTTGTCTGTATTTTCCAAATCATCTATGATGGTCATTTATTAGTTTCAGAAATTAAAAACCCTTTAATAAAAATACACAAACCTTTTGTTTTCTTAAGGGCTATTTAGTGACTATATTTACTCAAAAATAGCTTCAAAATACTATTAAAATCTATCCTCCCCCAAATCCTTCTGAATCCTGTGATCCTAGTTTAAAAGTTTTTGCCTTTTTGTACAGAAGATATCATGTAAAAACTATATAAATTCTATGCTAAATGTGCAAAATTTACTGGTGATTATGTTAGTAAAAACTTGGGTTAAAATATGGGTCTTAAATAAAACACAATCTAATATTTTGAAACTGTTCTTATAAGAATACCAGATTTGTCTTGTTTCTATTTGAAGCACAAAACTTTCTGGTCCATGTAAATATTGTATACATGCTACATGTACTTTATGTGATCAGCTTTCCCTTACTTTCATAATGTAGATAACTGAGAAGTGAATAGATCTTCTGAATTAACAGAAACACAATAGGAAATGTTACTAATAAAAACCATTAAATTCAAATTTTCTCCTCAATGTAAAATTGATCAGGTTGCTATCTATTCTTCTGCTCAGTTTGCTATCCTTTTTCCAATAATAAAAACTTTACGCAATATAAATAGAAAAATAAAAATCAAAGGAAAAAGACATCCTTAATGTTAAAAAATGCTTCTTCTGTATGCAGAATAATATCCAATAATATGATAATATCCAATGATAATATCAGACTCTGTGTTCTTTTAGTATTAAACCTCTAAACGGTCTAACTGGAGAAAATCATCAGTGCTATAATGGTCTGGGTTGTCTTACTTCAGAACACCTGTCCCCTTGATATCTGATTCTGTAAATAAGGCTTCTCCTTTCCCACAGGGACAAATACAGAGCAGCTTTTCTATTCTGATTCCTACACTAAGGACAAGAAACTGTTTTTCTTCCAGGCAGTCAGTACATATTCCAGTATTCATAACCAAATTTTCTTCACAAAGAAAATCTTTATTAAAAAAAAAACTCTGCATTGATATATAAGTAATCAGGCAATATTAAAATAGTGATTATATACCAATGAGAACAAGCAAAAAAGCAATTTATTTTTAAACTAAGTACTATACCTGTATTTAAAAAAAGTTTAATCTTCACTAACATATTTTAATTGTTCTGTTTTATGAAAGGTAGTCTAGCAGAACATCACTTTATATTATATTCTATCATAGTCCCCTCAACTAAATGAACTTGACCATAATCCACCAATACTAGCTGTAACACTTAAGATATTCTGACACATTATCTTTAATGTAAATCAACTTTTTCATATTCTTAGGTCTTTATAAAATGCTGACTATACAATGTAATTTTTCATTCTTTCTCTCATATTCCGTAACACATAGATTTGAAAGCTAATCACAGAACAAACCACTATTTAAAAATGAGGCTGATAGCAACATGAGAGAAAACTAAGTAAAAGTATGCTATATCTATAAAATATATTCTCTCTCCCAAGCAACAAAACCAAAGTAAGCAAAAACAATAGTGAGGACTACTTAATCACCCAAACCATTCAGAAAAATGAGGATCCATCTTTATCAGCCTAGAAGGCTGTGCCCGGAAGATAATCAATATTTCAACCAATCTGCAGCCTAGTTAGTGGTGCATGAGCAGGAGTTAGAATAATAAGGACTCTCCTGGACTTACCTTTTACATAGTATTATAAAATGGTATCACATTTCTCCTAAACATAATAATCCTTGTAAAAAGGGTAGCACACACTTCACTGGGTGCATTTCCACATCATGTGTATCAAGGCCAGGCAACCTGAGGCCATATTTAACCACAGATAAATGGGGAAACAGAAATGCTAAAAAAAGGGAGGGATCAGAGATTCACATATACCAATGCAGTGCAATTTAACAAATACTGAGCACTCATCATTTTCTAATTTTGAAGGTCCCAAAGAACACCTTGAACAAGTTACTCTGTGTTTTAGTTTCCTCATCAGAATGACAGTATTATTTGTCATATACAGTTTTTTAAAATTGAAGTACAGTTGATATACAATGTTATATTGGTTTCAAGTATACAACATAGTAATGTAACAGTTATCTACATTATTTTTTTTTCACATGAAAAAACAATGTGGTTACTACATTTACCCATACTACCAGTCCCCACTCATACCCCAATTCGGTCCCAGTGATTCCCTACACCATGTGTACTAAACATAGTAGCCCACAATCCCCTTCTCCCTCCCTCTCCACCCCACCCTCCCACACCCTTCCCCTTTGGTAAGTTCCTTCTTGGAGTCTCTGAGTCTGCTACTATTTTGTTCCTTCAGTTTTGCTTTGTTGATATACTCCACAAATGAGGGAAATCATTTGGCACTTGTCTTTTTCAGCTTGGCTTATTTCACTGAGCATAATACCCTCTAGCTCCATCCATGTTGTTGCAAATGGTAGTATTTGTTTTCTTCTTATGGCTGAATAATATTCCATTGTGTATATGTACCACCTCTTCTTTATCCATTTCTCTACTGATGGACACTTAGGTTGCTTCCATATCTTGGCTATTGTAAAAAGTACTGCAATAAACATAGGGGTGCATATGTTTTTTTGAATCTGAGAAGTTGTATTCTCTGGATAAATTCCAAGGGATGGGATTCCCGGGTCAAATGGTATTTCTATTTTTAGTTTTTTGAGGAACCTCCATATTGCTTTCCACAATGGGTGAACTAGCTTACATTCCCACCAGCAGTGTAAGAGGGTTTCCCTTTCTCTGCGTCCTCACCAGGATTTGTTGTTCTTAGTCTTTTGGATGCTGGCCATCCTTACTGGTGTGAGGTGATATCTCATTGTGGTTTTAATTTGCATTTCCTTGATGATTAGTGATGTGGAGCATCTTTTCATGTGTCTGTTGGCCATCTGAATTTCTTCTTTGGAGAACTGTCTCTTCATATCCTCTGCCCATTTTTTAATCGGGTTATTTGCTTTTTGGGTGTAGAGGCATGTAAGTTCTTTATATATTTTGGATGTTAACCCCTTGTCGGATATGTCATTTACAAATATATTCTCCCATACTGTTGGATGCCTTTTTGTTCTGTTGTCTCATACAGTTTTAAGATCAAATGCGGTAACAGGTAAAAGTGCCTGTAATAGCATGGATCTTCATCCCTCCAGGAGTATATACTGTGTATCAAGGAAATGAGGTGCCCAAGGTTTATTCAATGTAAAAGACCTCTGCAAAGGTTATGAATCCATGGTCCTTAGCCTTTCCTGGGTTACAGACTTGTGGACACTCACAGATGCTACAGACCTCTTCTCAGAAAGGAATACGCATGCATATATACACAAAACATAGCAGACAAGATCAAAAGCTTCACAGACCTGAAGACAGAACCCATACAGGTTAAGAATACTTACACAGGCTTTTGATATGCAGTGACTATCACTACGAGTCAAAGGTCCAGGCCTGTGGTAATGTGGCCATTTTAGTCATTCATTAACATATTTATTAAATCCTTATTTTGTAGGAGGCACTTCCTGTTCATTGTGATGTTTACAGTGATAATAGATAAAAGATACAGACCCGGTCTTCTAAGAGCATTCAATATTATGTACCAAGTTCATTTCTGAAAGCACTGACTATGAGGAACCACATAACCAAACTTTTATCGAGACATCCTAAAACAAGTAGTTACAAATGTCAGATAGATTTACAATATTCCTCAATTCCTATCATTAAAGTTCTACCATGGGTTTGCTGATAGCCTTCAATGTCTGCACTACTTATATCCCACCATCATTATAAAACAAATTAGAAATCCAGTTAGTTTTCTTAAACAAGGTTGGGATCTTAAAATGTGATGAATTCACTATCTAATTTCAACAAAATGCCAAGAGTAACTTCTTGAAATAGTGTGCTGTGGGCAAGGTTTTTCTTAAGAATCAGAAGTTGTGGTATACCTATCACTCTGGCCTACCACTTTAAGCCCTCCTTTATCCATCTCCCCCCGTCCTTTCCCCCAGCACATACATGGCATTTCAGCACCTCCTGTCATTGGAACCTCATCTCTAATCTTCAAGCCCCACTCTCCAACAAGTCCCAGCCCCAGGCAACCAGAGCCACCACCACAAGCTTAGATACATGGTATATTTACTCCTCCTCAAAAGGTAGAAGGGTTCCTAGGGAGAGGATTATCACTTCCATTCTTGGAACTTTAGGAGAGGAAAGATAGTTTATGGCTTTTCAAACTGCACTCTTGACTTTATTTTCCCATCTAGCTACTGCTACTGATGGTCATTTCACTCTTGGCTCTATTTTTATTACTGTAGGTTACATTATTGATCAAATCAATTTTTGAGAACTGGAACAGAAACCCAAATAGTATTTATCATATTGTTTTTCAGGAGAAAAATTAGAATTAAAATATTAATGGTTTCCTGAGCATGCTGTGTAGGAGGTACTTTACTAAGTGGTCTTCATATATTCTCATTTAATCAACACAGTGAAGTAGGAATTATTACTATTTGACAAGTTCTAGAAAAACCTAGGCTCAGAAAGGTAAGTTAACTTGTCAGGGCTGGAATTCAAACACAGTTTTACCTGATCCAAGACTGTTCTCTAAGATGCTATGCTTCATTATCTTAGGTGTATATTTCAAGTTTCACATATCATTGTATAAAACATCTTATTTCATGAATAGTTGACTGTGTTTGTGCATGTGTGTGTACATGTAAAATGTAGTTACAAATAGACATACATTAAACTTTTTGATCTTCAAAACTCATGTATTAAAAATTCCCATATACTTGAAAAGCAAATGAGAAATATCTATACATGTGATTTGAGCTTACCAGAAATTCCTTTATACAAGTTTATATTAATATACTAAAAAGAATAAAAAGAGCAAGCTAAATAATACTCATTATCAAGCTCTTTAACAATGTGATCTCCTGCAAACATACCAGGTAGCAAAACTGAAATTTTATTAAGTTAATGGCAATTTCGAATAACTT
This sequence comes from Smutsia gigantea, assembly GCA_032199065.1. Lineage (NCBI taxonomy): Eukaryota > Metazoa > Chordata > Mammalia > Pholidota > Manidae > Smutsia > Smutsia gigantea. The sequence goes on along the minus strand of JAVSCE010017325.1, from coordinate 46,498 downwards.
TAACTTTTGATAATTCACCTTTCTTCCCTCAAACCTCAGTTAAACCCTTGCAGAAGAAAGGAACTGCATTGTATTATTTTTTTTGTAGAGATACTTTGTAGAGGACATTTTAGCCTCTCTATTTTCATTACATAAAAAAGTATTCTATTGTTTTAAAATTTTACAAAATTGTTACCAACTGTACATTTCATTTTGCAATTGATTTCTTAAAATCAACACTGCTTTTTTGAAATTTATCTATGTTGGCCACATGCAAGTATAATTCTTCCATTTTGACTGCTATATGATATCTCACTGCACAAAGAAACCTGTTTAATTATCCAGTTAAATAGGCTATCATATTGTTTTACTTTGTCACTATTACAAATGTAATGATCATCCTTTACATATACAGTGTTCTCGTGTTGACATCTGGAGGCGTGAACTGCAGGGTCAGAGGGTTGGTGTGTGTTCGAAATTGCTAGGTATTAGGTAACTGCTTTTCAAAGCAACTGTACCGATTTGCTCTGCCACCAGAAATGTACAAGAGTTTCTACATAAATATCTGGCAATCTCAGATCTTCACATTTTTGTCAATTTGATGAGTATGCCAAATGCTATCTCATTTATGTTTGTTACCTGATGTTCCATTGGTTCATCAGAGAAATTTATTACTGATACAAAATTTTATTTTTCTTAAAGCTGACACTGTTTTGTGATACTGTTTACATATTTAAATGGTCATTCCAATGTGGTGCAATTAAAAATTAAATTTTTAACTTTGTAAATATTTGTCTTTTAAGGAATGTTCTAGCTTTGCCATTAGTTATGACAATATCTGTTAAAAAGTACTTGGCTTCTTCATCACAAATTCATCTGGTTTTCAGGATTCTATTAATTAAAAAGAAAAGTGCTTCGAAGTTTCATACTTAAAAACACTTGGCACTTATGACAAAGGGCAATATTAAAGGTATTAACTACTTAGACTTTGTCTTTCCACACACACCTCAACAGAATTAATGATTTCATCCTCTGCTCAAAGAATTTTATTTATACATTATTTGTTTTACTCAGCCTCATGTTAGTTTGTCGCTCCTTCATTAAGTTGGTCTTTTAAGGCTGGGATTGTCATAATGTAATATCTTGAAGTATAAAACATGTTGTTAAGGTACAAAACATTAAAGCACCCTAGAAGTTGTTCCACTGTGCCCCCTTCTAGTGCTACCCCTTCCAAGGGAAACACCATCCTGACATATAACAACAAAGATTTGAATTTTATATAAGTAAAGTTATACACTCTGTGGTGTTCTACTCCTGGCTTATTTCACACATTACATTTCTGTGATTCATCCATGGTGCTAAATATAGCTATAGTTCCTATATTCTCATTGATATATAGTATTTGTTGCATGACCATACTACAGTTTATCCATTCTACTGTTCATGGGCATCTGGGGCTCTCATCAACAGTTTTGCTATGAATATTACTGTCCATGTCTTACAGTGAACATATATCTCCATTTCATTTAGGTATATGCGTAGAAATGGTATTTCTGGGTTACGTGGTACTAATATATTCACCTTTAGTACATAATGACAAACAGTTTCCCAAAGTGGACAACCAGAGCCTACTTTCTGCATTTATCATTCATTCATTCACTCCCTAATTTTAAAAAACATGGGAGAATTCAAGATGGTGGCATGAGAGGTGAGACGGAGAGCTCCTCCCAAAACCACAAACAATACAAAAGTATAGTTAATTAATACAACTAACCTTCAGATAGCAACAAGAAAGAAGGCTGAACCAGACTGCATACAGACCTCACGAACAGAGCAGATCTTACAAAACAGGGTAATGTACAAAAGCCTTAATTCAGCAGGATCCAAGCCCTTCCCCCACCCAAGCTCATGGGCGGAGGAAGAGAAACGGAGCAGGAAAGGGGGTGGAAGCCTGGGAATGCTGAACACCCAGCCCTGGAGATCTGCTTTGTGAGCAGAAACGTATAGTGTGCAAACAGAAACCTACAGTTGGGGAGCTCGGACAGGCAGAGTGCTTGAGAAACTGACATTCAGGCTGTTTGTGGAGGAGGAGATTGACATCCGGCAGCTCTGTGTCAGAGGAAAGGCAGGCGGTCTGAGAGGCTTCCCAGCAGCGAGAGGGCTGCTGAAGGGGTGGGGTTTGCACAGAGCTTGCTGCAAGGGAGAAGGGAGAGCTGGACAAGGTTTAGGTTGTCTGGGAACGCTCTGCCCGGCTGGTTGGGAACTTTGAGGAGCTTCAGGTGCTCTACCCCCCTGGCTGCCTACTCAGCTCCGAGGCCCCCCACTGTGACATGCAGCCTGCTGCACCTCCCTTCTAGCCTGCCAGCACCAGTTTGCAAACTGGCAGTTACTGTGCTGGCATCAGGCCAGCAAGGAGGCCCTGCCTACCAGAGCTAGAGGCACAAAGCACAGAGGCTTACGCGTGTGTGCTTGGCCCACTGGCTCTGACACTGGAGACAGGCACTGCATATGGGAATCAGGAAACAGATCTTTCCTCCCCCCAGGCACCAGCTCTGCTCCCCTATGTCCCCCAACTTCACTCCAGGGGCTGAGCAGCTCCACAGACTGGAGCTTCTGCGCACTAGTGGGCACCACACAGAAATATGAAACGTCAAAAGAACATGGTTCAGACCAAAATCTCACAAACCCCAGAAACAGGGCCAAATGAAACTGAACTCACCAATCTTCCTGAAAGAGAGTTCAAAATAAAAATTATAAACATGCTTATGGAGGTACAAAAAAATATTCAAGAACTCAGGAACGAATTTAAGTTTAAGATTCAATCATTAAGAAATTCCATATCTGAAACGCAACATACAATGGAGGGATTTAAAAGCAGATTAGCTGTAGTAGAAGAGACAGTAAATGGAATAGAAATTAGAGAAGAGGAATACAAAGAAGCTGAGGCACAGAGAGAAAAACGAATCTCTAAGAATGAAAGAATAATGAGAGAACTGAGTGACCTATCCAAACGCAAAAATATTTGCATTATAGGGGTACCAGAAGAGAGAGAGAAAAAGGGATAGAAAGTGTCCTTGAAGAGGTAATTGCTGAAAACTTCCCCAGTCTGGGGAAGGAGATACTCTCTCAAGCCATGGAGGTGCACAGATATCCCAACACAAGGGACCCAAAGAAGACAACATCAAGACATATAATAATTAAAATGGCAAAGATCAAGGATAAAGACAGAATTATGAGAGAATACTACAAAACACTATATGGTCACAAACTGGATAACCTAGAAGGAATGGACAACTTTCCAGAAAAATAGAACCTTCCAAAAGGCTGACCCAGAAGAAACATAAAATCTGAATAGACCAATTACCAGCAAATAAATTTAATTGGTAATCAAAAAACTACCTAAAAACAAAATGCCTGTCCCGGATAGTTTCACTGCTGTATTTTATCAAACATTTAGTGAAGACCTAATACCCATCCTCCTTAAAGTTTTCCAAAAAGTAGAGGAGGAGGGAATACTCCCATACTCATTCTACAAGGCCAACATCACTCTAATACTAAAACCGGGCAAAGACACCACAAAAAAAGAAAATTACAGACCAATATCCCTGATCAACATAGATGCAAAAATACTCAACAAAATATTAGTAAACTGAATTCAAAAATACATCAAAAAGATCATCCATCATGATCAAGTGGGATTCATCCCAGGGATGCAAGGATGGTACAACATTCCAAAATCTGTCAACATCATCCACTACATCAACAAAAAGAAGGACAAAAACCACATGATCATCTCCATAGATGCTGAAAAAGCATTCAACAAAATTCAACATCCATTCATGAAAAAAACTCTCAACAAAATGGGTATAGACGGCAAGTACCTCAACATAATAAAGGCCATATATGACAAACCCACAGTGCACATTATACTTAACAGCGAGAAGCTGAAAGCATTTCCTTTAAGATCAGGAACAAGACAAGGATGCCCACTCTCCCCACTTTTATTCAACATAGTTCTGGAGGTTGTAGCCACGGCAATCAGACAACACAAAGAAATAAAAGGCATCCAGATTGGCAAGGAAGAAGTCAAACTGTCCCTGTTTGCAGATGACATGATATTGTACGTAAAAAACCCTAATGAATCCACTCCAAAACTACTAGATCTAATATCTGAATTCAGCAAAGTTGCGAGATACAAAATTAATACACAGAAATCTGTTGCATTCCTATACACTAATGATGAACTAGCAGAAAGAGAAATCAGGAAAACAATTCCATTCACAATCGCATCAAAAAGAATAAAATACCTAGGAATAAACCTAACCAAGGAAGTGAAAGACCTATACCCTGAAAACCACAAGACACTCTTAAGAGGAATTAAAGAGGTCACTAATATATGGAAATTCATCCCATTCTCTTGACTAGCAAGAATTAATATTGTCAAAATGGCCATCCTGCCTAAAGCAATCTACAGATTCAATTCAATCCCAATCAAAATACCTACAGCATTCTTCAATGAACTAGAGCAAACAGTTCTAAAATTCACATGGAACCACAAAAGACCCCGAATAGCCAAAGCAATCCTGGGAAGGAAGAATAAAGCAAGGGGAATTACACTACCTGAGTTGAAGTTCTACTACAAAGCTACAGTAATCAAGACAATTTGGTACTGGCACAAGAACAGACCCATAGACCAGTGGAACAGAACAGACAGTCCAGATATTAACCCAAGCATATATGGTCAATTAATATACAATAAAGGAGCCATGGATATACAATGGGGAAATGACAGCCTCTTCAACAGCTGGTGTTGGCAAAACTGGACAGCTGCATGTAAGAGAATGAAACTGGATTACTGTCTAACCCCATACAGAAAAGTAAACTCAAAATGGATTAAAGAACTGAATGGAAGTCATGAGACCATAAAACTCATAGAAAAAAATATAGGCAAAAATCTCTTGGACATAAACATGAGTGACTTCTTCATGAACATATCTCCCCAGGCAAGGGAAACAAAAGCAAAAATGAACAAATGGGACTATATCAAACTAAAAAGCTTCTGTACAGCAAAGGAAACCATCAGTAGAACAAAAAGACATCCAACAGTATCAGAGAATATATTCATAAATGACATATCCAATAAGGGGTTGACATCCAAATTATATAAAGAGCTCACGCACCTCAACAAACAAAAAGCAAATAATCCAATTAAAAAATGGGCAGAGGAGCTGAACAGACACTTCTCCAAAGAAGAAATTCAGATGGCCAACAGGCACATGAAAAGATGCTCCACATCACTAGTCATCAGAGAAGGGCAAATTAAAACCACAATGAGATATCACCTCACACCAGTTAGGATGGCCACCTTCCCAAAGACAAACAGCAACAAATGTTGGCGAGGATTTGGAGAAAGGGGACCCTCCTACACTGCTGGTGGGAATGTAAATTAGTTCAACCATGTGGAAAGCAGTATGGGGGTTCCTCAAAATACTCAAAATAGAAATACCATTTGACCCAGGAATTCCACTCCTAAGAATTTACCCTAAGAATGCAGCAGCCCAGTTTGAAAAAGACATATGCACCCCTATGTTTATCGCAGCACTCTTTACAATAGCCAAGAAATGGAAGCAACCCATGTGTCCATCAGTAGATGAATGGATAGAGAAGATGTGGTACATATACACAATGGAATATTATTCAGCCATAAGAAGAAAACAAATCCTGCCATTTGCAAGAACATGGATGGAGCTGGAGGGTATTATGCTCCATGAAATAAGCGAGGCGGAGAAAGACAAGTATCAAATGATTTCACTCATCTGTGGAGTATAAGAACAAAGAAAAAGCTGAAGGAACAAAACAGCAGCAGACTCACAGAAACCAAGAATGGACTAACAGTTACCAAAGGGAAAGGGACTGGGGAAGATGGGTGGGAAGGGAGGGATAAGAGGGAAAAAGGGCTATTACAATTAGCACACATAATGTAGTGGGGGTTGGTGTGGGGTGGGGAGATACGGGGAAGGCAGTACAATGCAGAGAAGAGAAGTAATGATTCTATAGCATCTTACTACGCTGGTGCACAGTGACTGCATGGGGTATGTGGTGGGGACTTGATAATAGTGGGAGTCTAGTAACCATAATGTTGCATGTGTAATTTTATATTAATAACAAAATTTTTAAAAATGCGCAAAAAAAAACGTGTTAAGTAAAAATGCCTTCAGGTACTACACATCAAGCTGGTGAAAATGGCCAACACCAAATTCCCACATCTCCACAGCACTCCTTCCTTCCTACCCTCATTGTGCTGAATATGTATGGTGCTCCAGGCATTATTCTAAATTTGGAGACCATCAGATTAATAAGACAAAATCCTTACCCTCACGGTACTTACATTGTAATGGGGAGACAAACAATAAAATATAGGTAATAATAAGAAAAACAGACATCATAACAAAACGTGGAGAGTGCTTTCAAACAATGAAGTGGAATGAGGAGAAAAATGTGGAGGTGGGAAGCAGGGTCCGATTTTAGACGAACTGCATGGGTTCACCTACCATAAGGGAAATGTAAACTGCTGTTTCAGATCTAAGGCTGCTCAATGAGACAAATGGATTAGGAAGTTTAAACGGTTCAGTTGGCCAGAAATTCATAATAAATTTATAGAAATCTCGTTTATGAATTTTGCACAATACACAATCATACCTTCCACGCCAAATCTAAATCTGAGGCACCTAGTAGCTGACAGCCTGAATGCCTGACTTAAAGATAGTTCAACAATGAGTTAATAATATCAGTAAACAATTTTCATAACTGAAAATGATGAAATTTTATTCAACTTTGTTTCTAAATTATCTTTTTACTTTCAGATACTACTACATAGCTGACATATGTAAACTAACAAAGGAGACAAAAGAATCGGTGGAGATGGAATTCACTTCATATTTATAGAAACAAGAAACACTGAGAATAATAGGGAGCAAAAATATCACAGGGAGCATCAAGAAAACAAAGTAAAAACCCAAAAGATGCTAAAAAATGTCTAAACCATATTAAAAGTCCTCAGCTCTCATTAACTTTGATGTGAAAGTGAAAGTGATGTAACAAGCTACTTTCTTAAAAGAAACCACTGTAACCTTTTTTGCTTTTTATTTCACTACAAATCACAACACATATGCATGCATATGATGTGTGTACAAATATATACATGAATATGTATATATAGGTAAATGCATATTTTTAACAAATCATGTAACTAGCATTTGCTTTAGACTTTTTTTTTCAACAAATCATGTTAATGAAAAGAAACACTAGAAAAATTACCTAATAGAACAGAATGCTGGAATATTTTTTCCAGGTAAGGAATAGTTACTCTACTCCTTTCAGATGCCAGCAAAAATTCAGTAACACCAGATGCTACTATAGGTAATATGGCTAATTAAGATTTAATGTACTTTCCTGCCTCAAAAATTAAACGGGAGGGACTGCAGGGAATTGTTTCATATTGCTAGGAAAATCATAATGGTCAGAAAAGTGAAAATAAATTTCCATGAATTTTGTTTTCCTTCCTTTGTTGGAAGAATATTTGCACTTAGGAAGAAATTCACACACACCTTTCATTTGGAATTTAAATGTATGCCATAGATTTTAGTGCTTTCACAGGAAGAAGGTTTTGGACACACCAAATATATGACCATCTAGAAAATCGAAGTTTGACGGAATAAAAAGAAGAGCTGCTGGAGCTTGAGAGCCATTTTATTACCGTCTGATTTAGCAGCATCTAACAGAGATGGCAAGTTTTATGATGCACCTTTAGCTACTAAATTCACAAAACAAACAGAAGGTTTACCATGGGAGGTAGACAGTGATCAAACTAGATCCTCTAGTTAATCTTCCAGTAAAACAGCATGTGTTGTCTAAAATTGCTCTGGGAACATGGGTGCTCACAAGGAATATCGAGTTCTAGTTGAATGTCTTCTTTAATATACTAAGACCCCCATAGTAAATAAAAAGTTTATGTACAGACATCCATTATATGTGAGATCAAATATTAACATTAAAATGGCATACAATGATATTAAATTTTGCAGCTTAATTATGCTGAATTATTATTAAACATGTAGGGACTTTCACTGCATGATGCTTTTGTTTGCATATTACAATTGATTTTAACATATTCTGTAAACTCAAATGAATGCAATGGAAGACAGATTTGTGCTCCACTTCTCCTTCTGCCTATAATGTAGAGAAAGAGGGTTACATTATTCGACATTTTCTTCTCAAAAATGGCAGATGTTCCTCTAACTATTCAGGACAATCAGGAACCAGATCCAAAAGGAAAATTAATACAGAAGGTATAGAGAAGATGGGGGTAAGAGAAAACACCTCAATGAACATGATGAGATCAGAAACAATAACTAAGCCTCACTCTTAACAGTTTGCAATATGAACCATCCATACTGCTTTTCAGAAAAGTGGAATAAATTTAGTGCAGTAGAAAGATAATTTGATTGAGAGTGCAAATATTTAGGTTCTAGTCCCATCTCTGTCACTTACAGGCTGTGTAACTTTGGGTAAATCAAAAACCTTCCTAGCATTTGCTTTATAGACTTAAAGCCAAACAGCAACTTCTTATTCTCTTCATTTAATGCAGCACTGTAGTCAGGGTGTCAGTTTATGACATTAAAATGACTCCCACAGCAACCAACTGCTGTCAATACAGTATTAGGAACTCTTTATAGTATCAATCAAAGGTAAGAGACTGGCTTCACCTACTAAGGAGAGAGAACCAAAGTGTACTTGAAAGCTAAACTTCTAGATGCCCTCTTCTCTCTCCAGCTGTGACTAATATTAAAGTCCTTCTCTTTAAGGGTAGCAATTGACATTTCTGAGGATAACTTGACTTAGGGCTATAATGTTTAAAAAAAACTAATAAAAGTGTGTGTGTGTGTGTGTGTGTGTGTGTGTGCTTGACTTAGGGCTATAATGTTTAAAAAAAACTAATAAAAGTGTGTGTGTGTGTGTGTGTGTGTGTGTGTGTGTTAGAAAAATATTATCAAAATAACCAAGACTAGGTATGGAAGACAGAAGAGGAGGGGAGAGGAGAGGTTGGAGAGGGGCGCGGAGGAGAGGGGAGAAAGGACATGACTCTCTTTACATCTTTTGCTGTCAAGCCTTCCATGAACTAGCACAAGGAAAGCACCCATGACCCTGGCTCTGCGCCAGACCAACTGAGAATCAGTGCTTAGTACTTCAGTTCTACTACTATCTCAATACGCAATCCAGGCAAGTCATGTTATCTCCCTGTGCTTTTGTATGTCAGAACTGGATTCCACTCAAAGGGTAATTGGCTGTTTCCATGGGGGCATGTATGGTAATTTACACTTTGCTGTGCTTTTAGAAAGGGAGAAAAAGTAGCAGAGTTCTTCCACAAATTTTCTACTTCTATAAAAAAAAAACTGTCCTCAACTCTACTTATAATTTTTATTGGCAAGAAAGATAAAAAATAAACTGATTGGATGAACTACAATGACATTTTAGAAAGTAAAAAATGTTTCCTAAAGCATTAATTTCATATGAAATCTGCAAAGCCCACTACTGTCAAGTGGATGGGAGATGAACCAAATGACTTGTATGGTCTCTTTAAGATCATGAACTGCACTACATGAAAGGTGAAAGATAACCTCATATTAAAAATACCAGATGTGTTTACTGCAGGAAATATAAATAAGGATAGATACTTATTTGGCAGAAACAATTATCCTTTCTTGATTATATACTTCTGTTATAAATTACTGACAATCTGTAAGGGGAAAATAATTATCATCAAGATGTTATTTTTGTACATACTGAAAGACAGGAATACAGGTATCGCAATGCTTCTAAGCTTTATTTAGAAAATCATCTGTCACACTAAAATAATATCCATTGTTTCATGGGTTTTGTTTAGTGTCTTCTTGATAAATCTGAAAATTAATATGCTATCCTTTACATAAGAAAATAAAAAGCCATTATTTAGAATATACTATATTAGCTATTTCCAATAATTATATTAGATTATGGCAATCAAAGTACATCATATACACATGCTTAGTATTTCTGTGACTGATTATGGCATGAGTGATGTTTGAGTATAAGCATGCCATGTACTACCTATAGCCATAGTAAACTTTCCTTCTTAGAACTAAGCAAATAACAGTAGCAACTCCACAACTCTGACTCCTTCATATCATGTGATAATTACTCACATTAACCAAAGCAGGCGTGGGAACATTAACATATTTGGCTATTAAGTTTTTTTTTATGCTAGAAAATCATCATTACAGTTCTGTGTGTCTAAGATTATTCATTCATGAACTTACTCTTATTGATAACAGCTGAAAGTGGTAAATAATGTTTGCAAATATGTATAAGTACAATTACTCTAAATTCTCTGAATATGAATAGTCTTTAAAAATATTAATCTGTACTGGGTATTATTGATGAAACCAGGGACAACAGACTCACTTGGCCACCCACTAAGTGGCTGTGTACATTTATCCTGGCATATCTGTGTCATTTTCATGGAGATCAGTTTTCATAATAACTAACAGTCTCGTGTTCTGAGGAATTCTCTGCCTGATTACTATAACCACACTTGCTCATATTGAGTCAATCCACCATTGTAAAGGGCCACTAATTAAGACAGGACTTTTTAACATGAAATGTTAAACATCAGAATTCAAAAAAACAAAATGCTAGACATTTCATTTGTAGCTTAATTAGGTTCCAAGTTAATCAGTCCCCAAAGAAAGCCACATGACCACGATACAAGTTCTTAGAGCAGTCAGCAGCCTCTGCAAATACATGCTATTTTGTTAGAATATACTTTAATTCTAGCCTTTCATTAAACAGAATCTCACCCTTACTTGATTGCCTGCACCACATAAAAGGAACAAATAGATACAATTAAAAAAAAGCAAATAAAATCAAATTCCACTGAAGAATGAGTTATAACAATATATTTGTTCAATTTGAAGAAAAATTTCCCCATAGAACCAATGTTATAAACAGCAGTTGGACTTCCAGACTCACAGGTAAAACCTGATGTGAGCCTTAATGTGGCTGACCTAGAGAACCATTTTGAACCCTTAATCCTAGGTAGTTGGGGACAATTTGGGGAACAGGGGTGGCAAGGGACAGTGTTTATCATTACTGTTAATGAGGCAATGATAATAACTATCACTTACTGAGCACCTACCATGTACTAGGCATTGTGATAAATCTTTACATATTTTACTTCACTTAATTTTCATAGCCACTCTATGAGACAGGTAATTTTCATCTTACAGGTTAAAAGCAAGTCAGGCTTTGAAAAATTAAGTGACTTGCCTAAGGTCACAGCTGAGAAGTGGCAAAGTCAAGTGCAGGTCCATATGATTTCCAAAGTCCATGCTATCTACCACTTTGCTACATGGCCAAGTTTTAAAATACCTACTTTCCTTACGACAACCCAAATCTCCAGTCCTTCAATACAAGTGATCCCAGCTATAGATGAGAAGAAATCGTTCTGATCTAGTTTACACTGGATATAAGTAAGTAAATCCTACTGGAAATAGTATTCTCATTTTTTAAAAAGGAGGTAACTTAACTAAATTCAAGAATGGTACATTGGATAGTGAAACAAAGGCAAGCAGAACTTGTAGTGGGAAGCAGATCAGTTCTACCGAAGAGGACATCTAAACTTCTCTGACTGCCATCTTTTCTGTTTGGAAAGTTCACTACCACTCAGTGTGATACTGACAGAGCCGGCAATCCGTGGCCTTCCTTCCCCAAACCCTAGTGGCCAGGAGATCAAGCAGGGCCAATACGCATTTTAATTATTATTATGGAGATTTTTAATTGTCACTGGGGAAAACGGCAGTCACTCACACTTACCTGAAATCTTGACTTGTAAGAATGATATACCTCTAGACACATGCAGTCCATGGAGAGCACATGCCAGAGAATAAAGCCAACACAGACAAAAGCAAAGTTGAATGTTTCAGAGACAAAGCTGTGGTGATACTACCTGAACCCTTGGATCCTGCCATGACCAAGGCTAGAAACTCACCTAATTTCAAAGCTTCTACGTGAGCCAGTAAATTGTGACTAAGTTAATTTGTGTTAGGTCCCTGACTCTAGCACCCAAAAGGATCCTAACAAACATCCTGACAGTTCACTCTTGAGGTCATCTTCCCTCAGGAATAATTTCATTAGTTCTTGTCTCTATCCATTTCAATACCCAAGGATGCAGTAAGCAAGAAAGCAAATGAAGAAAATCAATTTCAATTGCCGATCAAGGATAATCAGTGAAGTGTCAACACAGAGATAAGAATGAGGTTGGGGCAGTTAAAGGTAGTATTAATAAATGTATCCTCCTACCTAAAACATCTACATAAGCGCATCTGTTAATAGCATGATTCTCATCAATAGCTCATATTTTCAGTCATGATCCCTGATAGAAAACCACGTTATAATGTCAAAACTGCAGGAAGTTATATAGGAAAGCAACAATAGAGTGTAAAATGTAGGAAAGTGCTTATTACAAATCAAATATAATCCAGCAAATGTAACATGTTTCTTTAATTTGACTTCTTAAAATACACATTTTATAGGACTTTATTCTTTTTAAGTTTTTGTTTCCTAATATGTGTTTTACAGATTTAAATCATAGAAAGTAAAAATACAGCTATCTCAAAGTTTTATAGAAGTTTAAGTTTTAATTTTCATGCTCATCTCTTTCTAAATTAGTACTCTATCTTCAAGTATTAGTTGCTTTTTCTTGTTCATGTTTCAGGTACAAAACTTATGAATAACTAAAACATAAATAAAAAGTTAATCCTAAAAATGTGGTACTAATATATCATGATGCCAATTCAAGATGAGTCAGCATTTACATTCCAGAGGAACTAGGACTCTTGGTTGCCAATGACAGAAAACCTAACCCAAACTGGCATAAGCAGAAAGGTAATGTATTGGCTCACAGGATTAAAAGTGTAGGAGTAGGGATAACTTTAGGCATTGCTGGGTTTAGCCTTCAAACTGTATCATCAGGACTCAGTTTCTCTCTCTCCAACTTCAGTTCTACTTCTTGATACACTGGCCTCCTCCTCAAGCTCCATGAGATGTGTGAAGCTGTGGAGTAAATGGAAGTTTCCACCCAGACTTCCTGCCTGGCCTTGATAGTGGTGTGTGGATAATGGCCTGTTTGCATGTTATGGGAAGCTCACCACGGCAGAACCTCCATTCATCAGGGGCAAGGGGGTGGGATGGAGAGAAAATGGCCATTCTGTCTCCCCTCCATTCCTGGTGTGTAATAAGTCAGGTGCCCCCCGTCGCCAGGGACCTGCCCATGGAGTGCCTCCCAGAATGGGCGGGCTGGGGAAGCGTGGTGCCATAGCTGCAGGGTACAGGTGGAGTGGGCTTGGTGCAGAGCCAGGCAAGTGGAGGCCAGAGAGCACTGTGGGAGAGGGAGACTGAGTGGAGAGAAATAAAAGCCCTCCCACCAAACTCTCGCCAGTGTCATCCTTCGATCTCAGTGGATTCATAGGGAACTTGCTCCAGGCAGGGGCCCCCTTCTTCCTGGAGCCACAATTTGGCAAGAATCAGCAGGATCGATAAACCCAAACACTGTTCTCATGGGTGTGATGCTTCAGCGGACTGCCCATGAAGATGGTGGGAAAATTCCCTGGGACCCCCTACAGACAGTGGGACGATACCCAGGGACCACCCCCGATCATGGGTAATGGGGAGATACCCGGGGACCCCCCTATGGATGGTGGGGATTCACCCAGAGTTCCCCAGTGGGGATTTGGTCCTGGTGACTTGCCTCCTAGAGGAGTAGGCTCCTCCCCAGAAATGGGGTGGGTGGGGACACCAGAGGCAGTAGAGTTGGCCCTCCACAAAATAGGGGACTCCTTGGGAGAACTGAGTGCCCATGTGGGGGCAGGAACTGTGGGCTGGATGTTTCTCGCAGCATTGGAAAGGGTTACCAAGGAGAGAGAAGTGGTTTGGCAGGAAGTGGCAGAACAGGAATGCGAGCTGTGGGATGCTCTAAAGAAGGAAAGAATCTCTCAAACACTGAGATTGCACTGCTGAGAGACATATTAGTGGCACAGAAAGGGGCAGCAAAACAATGCAGGCTGCAAGAAGCCATGGGGGAGGCGAAGGAAGGGGTGGTGCCTTCAGCTTCGGAAATGGTAGACGAGACATCAGAAGAGGAGGAGCCAGGGAGGATGAAGGGGTGGGGCCCAGGGCGGAACTACTGCTTTTGCCACCATCAGAGGGACCAGCCCCTCCTGCACTGAAAGCCTTCCCCACTGTATTAAGAAAATAAAGACACAGCAACTGCAGGTTCCTCAGGGAGAGGAGCAGCCCCCTCCCCAGGTTGTAGGGCACTCCAAGCTCTGCCCCTATACCCAGGTCAAGCTGGTGGATTTGAGCACCAGGTTTCAGCAGAAGCCCTCTGAGCCTCTGCTCATGTGGCTTTTACATCTTTGGAATTTAGGAGTAGATGGCATTGCTCTGTCTGGGTCAGAAATAGGTAAACTGGCTTCCCTTACAGGACTCACCCCTCTCCAGCAGAGGTTATAAAACGCTCAACAGACCCCAGGAAATCATGCAGTTATGAACTGGCTGACCACAGCACTGCACGCTCTATGGCCTCATCAGGGTAATTTACCATACTTTCATACTAGCTGGCAGATGTATGCAGAGCTCCAGCAGGTTTTACAGGAGTTCAGCATGAAAAATATCATCTACAATATGGACCATCAAATCCCCAATGAGTAGTTCACCATGGGGATGAGAAATCTGGTGCTCCATACAGCTCCCCCATCTTTCTTTGGATCCCTAGTGACTATTCTTGCCCTTTATTAAGGGCAACCCATAAGCAAGGTTACTCGTATTATAGCAGATCTGGGAGAGGTTGAGACAATAGGGCATGTAATGAGATATGATCTGCGGAGAGAAGAGGTTTAAAGGGCTCGGTGAAGGTCTTGAGGACCCAGATGTGGGTTGATTTGATAAAGGCGAGGGCAGTGAAACTTGATGGACAGCCTAAGAGAATCTTACTAACTGTGGCAACAGTTAAAGACAGAGCAGCAGTTCCAGCCGCTGAGGTCTAAGAAATGGAAGTCAGAGGCAAAGTCCCATGTCCAGCCCATGTATCTGCAGAACTTCCTGTGGGAGAACATGCAGAACCTGCCTGGACCCTTGCTGGGTGATTATTAGGTATTACAGTTTGACTGAGGGGAGGGTCAAAGTACCTGCCTTGGGGGACTGATTGGGGCCTCTTGCACCAGGGTTCACATGTTGAGTAATTTAATAAATTAGTAGTCCCCAGTGAAATGTGTAGTTTGTCATGGCTCTGGTGGACACAGGGGCCAAATGCTCCCTGATTTATTGAGGCCTTGAGTGGTTTCCTGGGACCCCCGCTGTTATGAATGGTTGCAGGAGTGGGGCTGTCAGAGTGAAACAAGCTTAAATACCCTTCAGAATAGGGAATCTAATATTGTGTATGATGTTATGGGTAAAGGGAATCTAATATTGTGTATGAGGTTATGTTCACCTCTGATTCTCTTACAGATAACTGTGGCATTATTTCAAAAGATTTTGGATCTTGTAGGCTACTGGAAAGTGTTTATCCTGCACTTGGCACAAATTCTGAGGCCTTTGTGCCTGCTTGGCATGCAAGGGCACCAGGTGGGGCTAGGATACAACATGTGCATTTACCTCTGCTGCTGCAAAATGGACAAGCTGGATGTCCATGTGACTAAGGCCTCTGGCAGCAGCTTGCAGGCCATGTCCCTTGGCATCCCTAGGGAATGATGAAGCAGATGACATGGTCCAGGGCAAAAGACAGTGTGGGCTATAGTCCATCTGTGAGGTCGGCCTCTAACATTTGGAGAAGTCAGTAGAGCCTTGCAAGAGTACACTGTGTAACTGAGTCCTTCAGTAACCTGCAGACTACGTGGCCTAGGACATCTTGACACATGAACCAGCAATGACTGGCCCTTGGGACTAAGGCCTGGAAGCTGGTCTCCTGTGTGTTTCTAGACTAACAGCAGAGTTGTCTCCAAAGACCACAGTAGTGTACCCAAAATGGCCAGAAGGTAAGAGCACCTCACAGGGGGAGTTATGTTTTGTCATTATGACCTGTGCATGTGCCTCCCATAGCCCTACATAGCAAACCATCTGTAACTCCCACAGGGAGAAGAGTGAAGGTCTGGTATGCTAGACCAGGATTAGATCTCATTTCTGCCACTGTCCTTTCACAGAACCACTCTTGCATGCATCCTACCTGATGGACAGGATTTGCCTATGTTGGTATCATTAAAACATGTATCTTATCACCCTAAGGTTATTCTCTTCTACAGTCTGTGGATTGGGCATGCCCCCTAGCCACAGCTGCTGCTTACTGAGTATGCCCCGGAGCCCCCTGCCAGTTCAGCTGCTGGCCTCCCATGGAAGGTGTGAGCTGTGGACTTAATCTGAGTAGGACTTTGAACCCAGCTGGATCCTCAGGTTTGAGGATTGTTATGATTTTATTGCTGTCTTTATCATTATTTCTGTTGTTATTGTATGTTATTAGTATGGTTATACAGTACAGTGCTCCAGCTTTCTCGTACAGGGGCCACTGCGGAAGACTTGAAGTACATAGACTGTGAGGTGAGAATTCTGGAGTGGTGCTTTGTGGGGTAAGAATCCCACCTGGCCTTAATAGCGGCGTGCAGATAAGGGCCTGTTTGCATATTAATGGGAAGTTTACCAAGGCAGAGCCTCCGGTGTCAAGGGGTGGGATGGAGAGAAAATGGCTATTACACACTGCTCCTGGTGTATAATTGGGCAGGGGCCCACCAACCCACCCATGGAGTGCTTCCCAGAAGAGGTGTGCAGGGGAAGTGTGCATGTGCTGCAGCCACAGGGCACAGACAGAGCAAGCTTGTTAGCAGAGCTGAGCAAGAGGGAGCCAGAGAGCACCATGGAAAAGGAAGACTGAGCCATGAGGAATAAAAACTCTTCCTCCAAACTCTCACCTGTGCTGTCCTTCGGTCTCACTGGATATCTAGAGAACTTGACCTGAGCAGGGGGCCACCTTCCTCCCAGAGCCACAGGAGCTGTAGTACTTGAAGCTGCTGTAGCCACCTTTCAATGTATAGTGATATGTTCTTGTCCAATCTGACCAGTCAATGTGTCTTAAGGAGGAGCAATGTGCTGACTGCTTGGATGTAGGTCACACACATTATCCGGGAGGGGGCTGGTGGATGTGGTCTTACCCTGAGAGGAGGCCAGGGATAGATGCCTCCAAGGGAAGCCAAAGGGATGTTTTTCAGAATATCAGGAATGTACTCCCAATATAAATTACCTGTTTTCATAATAATAATAATTACGTGAACAAACAATAATACCTACAAAAAATGCTTTAAATTTTATGGCATGCTGAAAATTATAGCCTTGAAATTTTAAACTCCTTGAAAATAGTATTCTTCACTAGATCTTCATTATTGTTTCTGATACCATTACTTAAATAATTAAAACTTGCATTTTCCCCCTTTCATTTCCCTTTTACAATGTTAAGTGAAAATGAGCATTTTGGCAGCTGTTGCTATAAAAAAGTAGGCTATATTTCCAAACAGTTAGAGATTATGACTAATTTTTGCCAAGAATAATTGTACCAGTCAAAGTTCTTGGCTGCAAAGAGCAGAAATGATCTCTGTAAACTCAGGCAGAACAGGACACAAAAATGATGGAGTTGACAAAACAGACTCGGGAAACAAGCTGCAACTAGAGAGAAGTAGGAAGTTGAAAGGACAATCAAAATCATGCTGAAGGAAAAGTCAGCTTAGAAGCCTCGGCTGAGATGCCAGCACCACCCCGACCAGGCAGTGGGGACTGCAACCCCAGCCCACAGAATAAACCCTTGCATACAATGAGCTCCTAATAAATGAAACTGTCATTCTCATAAAAGCATGGTTTAAGTAATTATGTGGCAAGTATTGTCTTCACCATGACACAGGTGTTGTTCACTGAAGAGAAATACAACAGAGATATTCCAAAAATCACATAATTATTGGTAGAAAGCAGGCAAACCTGATTACTCAAATCAACTCTTTTGAGCAAATCTAAGAAGATAAAGTATAAGATTTAAGAGGAAAATTTGTCGTACAATATACAACTGTTGTTTTAATTAAAATATAAGTACTTGGAAGCCAGCAATTTTACTTATAAAAAAGTTTTTGTTATTAAAAAAAGACAGCATGTAATTACTAAAATGTTTTCTCAACTCGGTTAAATACAAACTACATTCATTTCTACATTTCTGTTGTGAGTTTGAATTAGAATATGCTAGGAATATATTTACATGTAAATGTTAATACATGAACTAACTAAGAGATCATTTAATCTACATTAGTGATAGCCCAAATTCTGTTAACTCTTCATCATATTCATATGTAGATAGGTTGATGGGGATTTTTTCCATCAATAAAGCTGCAAATAATATAGTTTACTTTTAAAATTATCTTCAGAATTCTACTCTAACACTAATTTACTAAACCATACAATATGGTAGCAATCTCTGTACATATGTTCAACATTCAATTATATTTAAATGTGCATACTATTATTTTATGTATGAGAATTCTACAAAATGAATTCTACAGAATGAATACTGTCACTTGCATCTGTTCCTTTATATATTCATTAACTTATCTTATAATTTTAGCCATAATTTTAATTGTCAAATAGTTCTTAATTATAAAGGTTTTGTAACATTTTGTTTACTAGAGCATTAGTTGCTGAGAAAAGTCTAAGATATTTAGGTAGAAAACAGCATTTCTGAGGTCTCCTTTGGATTTATGTATTCCTACACGGTTTTAAAGTAAAAAGAAAATATAGATCATTTATCTTTGTTTTCATTTTTTACTTAGGGGGTGTATGCTGAATAGCATTTAATAAATATGTGATTTAATTAAATGTTATCAGAAACAAAATACAAAACTTCACAATAAAAACTTAGAGATTATTATATATTTCTAGTTTTTTTTTAACCTAAATAGCAGAGGACAATAGGAGAAAGCATATATGCTGTGTACCTACTAGGCACTATTGACTACACTGCTTAATAACTCTAGTAGAGGAACTAATAGTTTTACTTCCAGGTAAAACTTGTCACATTGCCAAGGAAAAAAAGCTCTCATAAAGTTAAATATTGTCTACTGAGCTACAGAGAGATACACGTGTTCATTTATTCAGTCACTTCTTCAACAAATATTTCTTGAGCTCCTTACAACTATCAGGGCCTATGACCAATGAGATCCCTATTCTCTAGAGGACAACATTACAAAATGGGAAGAAAAACACTAAATCAGTTTTTACAAATGTGCCAAGTGCTATGAAGAGGAGGTATAAAGTGGGAGAACTAAGCCACATCAGGTCAGGTAGGGGAAATCTCTCTCTGGCGATGACATTTGATAACTGAGCAGTAAGTGGGGGAGTTGAGGAACTCAAGGAGAGTATTTTCCAGGTAGAAGAAACACACCCTGTAAAAACCCAGAGGCAGAAAAATAGTAAGTGTACATGATGAAATGAAGTAAGTGGGCATGACCAGAAAGGAAGAGTAGAATGGTATGAATAGAAGACTAGGGATATGAGATTCTCACTAGGTAATGAGAAAGCTGCTCGAAATTATTAAGCAGGGAAGTAAAACAAATTTATAAAAGCAGCTTGTTTATAGAGGAAGAAACTGTATTGGAGTAGGCTCAAGACCGTGAAAGTTAACAACTTGTTTAAAAAGTTTGTCAGGTGAGAGAGGGGGCTGTACTTCAAACGACAGACAGATTCATTGGTTACTTTCACATGATGCTTGGATTCATTTGAGCAGGTTTCAACATTGATGGTAAGAGATCAATAGGTTATTAAAGATGGAGGCGAGAGAGGCACTCAGATAACTGGACGAGATGGAACCCAGAGCTCAGGAAATTACAGGCAACTCATCATCCCAGTGTGCTATGTTTTCCAACAATACCTGCTGGCACAGTGAAGTCAGACAGATTCCCCCAGAGTCAGAGTTCTTGCCAGTGGGTACAGGGAAGCCTCGTGGAGAAAGAGTTTGAGGACACCGAAAGGAGAGCAAAGTGATGAATCAGAGTATACGATGATAAAGAAGAAAATGAAAATAGGAAGGGCCAACTAAGGAGACCTTAATAAAGGGAAATAAATAGGAGGAAGTAATCAGAGAGATGTCTGAATGTGTTATTTCAAAGTTGGAAAACGTCTGATGATGGCTCAGAATCTGGCTCTGTATGGGTGGAGATCAGTGCTAGAGCTAAGGAGGTCAAGCGACTTTTCCACCAGGAGTACTGTCTTTGCCTGGGACCCTTGACCTTCGTTAATACTTTGTTGGCTGAGGACTCAACCAACAAGACAGCCTGGAAAACTCCTCGCTCCTCCCTGTGCCACACATTCCCACCAACTTTAAAAGACCAAGTAGAAAGCAGAGTGGGACCTGAGAGAGGGAAGTCAAAGAATAGAGTGCTGGAGCCTGCTTTCGGTGTTTTATACTTTTTTGAAAGACGCAGACCCTTTTGTTCAGTCAATATCTCCCATGGAAACATAAAAGGTAAAACAAGAAAGTTGTCTGCTCTGCCAGAAGTAGGACCATGGGCCTGTTAAACCCCCATTGCTCATCCTCCCCCTCCCTATATCCTTTTATCTAGAAACCACCTAGGACCTCAGAGCACAAATTGACCTTTTATTCTAAGTGAACAAAAAAGTAAAAATTCTACACCTCAAAACGCACATCCTTGTTGGGATTATTGTGGATCACTTACGTCGAGACAATAGACATTTATGGGTACAGAGCTCTAGCAAATCATGAAGAAACTTTTTTACATCTCTCTTTCTATACTTAGAAATGGAATCTATTCAACTTTGAATAAAAGCCTGTATTGCCAGAAGTTTCATTTGGCGTTTTGTATATGTAATTGCATTCTCTCAAAGTTCTTGTCAGGAAATCATAATATTTCCATTTTGCAAAACAGGAGGCTGAGGTCCAGAGGTCAAGAAACTTGTTCACATTTACAAAGCTGGTAAGTAAATGGGTCAGGATTCAAAGCATCTGATCCCAAAGCCCCGAAGTCCATTATGCCAATTGGGTCTAAGTTCAGAAATGTTATACTGTTCCTCTATTACCATTTATATATAAAATTCTCTAGCTGAAAGCTCAAAAAATGTTTTCTCATACACATTAAAAACAGCTCAACCCTTGAGAATTATAACTGTTTTACAGTAGTAATAGTAATAGCGCATAACACAGTCACTCTAGCAGATCTCTGTTCAATCTGTTGTCTTTTTTTTGGTAAATAATGATTCGACCAATGCTAGAGTAAAAGTTGATGCTGCTTTTTGACTATTCATTATGTCCTAATTCTACATCCACATGCCTGATGAGGTTCTAGCCTCGGAGTTAGCATAAACCAGTATTATTAACACAGAAAGACAGTCTAGAAATGAAACTGCAATCACTTAAATGTGTCTAAATAAAAGTAACAAAAGTCACAGAAGTAAATATTTGAGAAAACAATCACTGAATAATAGGATCATGAGAAAAAGGAGCCCAAGTCAATTCAAATTTTTCTAGATCAAAGTCTACTTTAATCGAGAGCTTCAGGAAAAAAAAAGTTCAGATAAATGATTACAAAAATAAAAAAGTATGGCCACATAATTGGGGAGTGAATATAAAAGAACTGACATGCCATATTTTAAAAAACAGAGACTTGTTGTAGACCAGATAGGAATGTCTTGTCATTTTTCTACATGACTACAGTAATAAGTACATCTACTGAACTTCCAGAAACAAATCCAATTAAAATAAGGTCCTGAGATATCTCCTCTGTCATCCGTAAAACTTCTTTCAACAGTCATTAATACTACTTGCTCTCAAAGATGTCATGAACTCAATCCTTTAGTATTTAGAATTTAGAAACAAGTCAACTATAAATTATCAATCAAAAAAAGGAGACTGATCAAAATAGTTAAAATGCACAGAAATTCTAAAAGGAATTTGTATTTGGCTTAAAATTATAGTATTCTTTGTAATGCATGGAAACAGAGAATCTCAATGTTCTACCCCATTTCTGATCAGTACTAATACTATTTAGGTATAGCCCTGCTACCACACAATTCTTGAATGCACTAATGGTAGAGAAATCTCCTCAGGTATCACAAATGAACTACTTTGTAGATTATCAGCTTTTCAGAAAATCCAAAACTGAATGTAAAATTCAAATTCATTTATTCAATAAGTATTTACTAAATGTTATGCATCTGGCACTGTGCCAAGTATGGTGAATACATTGGTGAATAAACCAGAAATAGTCTCTTTCTTTCAAATGTAAAGAAACAGTGTTTTCTCAGAACAGCTTTCTTTCGAAAGAAAGTCACAAGTTTAAATTGACTACTACTTGGAAAATCTTTGCCCTTATTAATTTCAAGGAGACCTATAATTCACTTTCAAAATGATACAGATTATTTAAATCCTTCCAATGATCTATTAAATAACTGGAAAACATCACATTAAAAATAAAAACAAGATTGACTTTCATTTTAATGGAATTCATACTCTATGTAGTCATGGAAATTCTAGGGCATGAGCTAGCTAAACCCAGATTTTAAAAATTACTTGAGGCATTTACATTATTCTCAAAGACTGCTAATATCTTTAGATTTTAGAACCTATTGAAATTGCTTTTTCCTCTCAATTCTGGCATCATCCCTTAGAATACCCCATGAATATGAACATTTCATATTTCAACTATAATGTTGGATATTCTGTGTCCATGGTAATTATTTTCTACATTTTCTGATGAGCCAATGGCCTCTCTCTGATTATGTATTAATTTATTGTTTTCACTTACTTTCTGGAAAATTCTCCTTTTTCAACTTGGCTAGAATTTAATAACTTTTTACTTGACTTTCTAACTTTTTAACCTTTGCAGGGGTCAGTATTACTTAAAATCCCCAAAACAGATTGCTTTTCTCTTTATCTTTGATAACTGTGGTGTTTTCCCTAGAATATTCCTTTGTTTCCCTAAATTTTTTTAACATCAGAGGAACAGCCTAAATTTCTTAGCAATAAGTGAAGTTTCTTCTCTGTGCAATCTTACCTTAATGTAGTAAAATTTTTAATCTCTTCAACTGACTGTTTCTTTAACCAAAGTCTCAAAACACAGCCGAGCTCCCACACCTCTATCCTACACACACACACACACACACACACACACACACACACACACACACACACACACACACAAACCCTTCCCTATTTCTATAAACAATACTACCATTTATCCATTCTGGTAAACACAGAAACCAAAAACCTAAGGACTGTCCTTAATTTCTCTCCTCTCTCTCTCACCTCCCTCCCTATCCCCAACACCCAAATTTATAAACAGCTAATCTACTTTCAGTTCCTAAAGATTTTTCATCTTGCCTTGGGGCCTATGTATATTTAGTTGTCTCTACTAAAATAATGCTCCTCCTTCTTTCTCTTAAAAGACCTAGTTTCTTCTCTGTTTTGGGTTTCAACTTCAATGTCATCCCTTCA
The DNA here is from genome assembly GCA_032199065.1 of Smutsia gigantea. Classification (NCBI taxonomy): domain Eukaryota; kingdom Metazoa; phylum Chordata; class Mammalia; order Pholidota; family Manidae; genus Smutsia; species Smutsia gigantea. The sequence goes on along the minus strand of JAVSCE010017325.1, from coordinate 22,899 downwards.
AAGACCACCATGCCTAACATAGTTTGTTTTCTGATTTTCTCTATCATCTTCTCCTTGTTTGTGCCCTTCATAACATATGATGTGCTTCAACTGGCAACTCAATTTGCCTGTTCACCTGTTTTTGTTTGTATATGGCCCCCAAGAGAATGCAAGCTCCATGAGGGCAGGCACTGTGTCTATCTTACTCATTATCTCCAGCTCTTAATATGCCTGGTACACATTAAATGTTTAATAAATATTTATTGGATAAAGGTTTAATACACTGGAAAGTTTGGATGAAGAAATGCTGAGATGCAGGCAGTTTTATAACACACAACCCCATACAATTTCAGAAGGTAGAAGACACAAAGCATAGTGTGGATAAAGCGAAGGCTTCTATGGCCAGGATTCTCACCTGGCCCTGGTTGGCTAGCTCACTACTCATGTGTGGGCAATACATTGCTATTGACTCTATATAAAGAGTTCCGCCCAGTGCTCTGGGCGACGTGGTGGCAAGGCTGCAAGGCTGCAGGAGAGCAGAACAGAGGCTGGAGTGGTGGCAGCACTGAGGACAGAGACTAAGACAGCTGCGCCAGTGGAGAGGCCCAGAGGCAGAGACCGGCTTGCTGCATGCAGACATGCTCTGAGTGGATGGGTTTCTAGTGATTGACCTGCCACCATGGAAATAAAGTTGGGTATAACCCTTTCACCCCAAGAATGTTCTACTGTCATTTCTTTGATCACATTGAATCCACTGTGAACTTACCTGGGGCTGAAACCCACTGGCAAGACACATAGTCTTGGTTTATAATAAGGACACTGATAGATAAACATCTCATAGGCATAAAAGTTAGTTTTTGGAAGTCACATATTGAATAACCACAGACCATATACCCACATACATTTCCAAAGATCTCAATTTATCCAATAGAGAAGTAGTACACTTGAGAAATAAAACTAATTTGTGATTTAAATGGAGTTCTATTAAGAATAATATTTTTAAATGACATTCTCCATTTTCTCAAGAAAACATAAAATTCCTTTAATATGACGATAAAAATAGTCAGTGGCCAATAGGATACTGCAATATACATGATCCACATACATGTTTCGAAACCCAAAGGACAGCATTCCCTAAGAGCAAGCGCCTTCACAGCCTCTAGATGTGTGGTGAACCTGAAGTCTGCCCCTCAGGCCGAAGCTGCAGGAGAAGTAAAAGTCTGGGTGTGTGTGTCAGTCTGACTGATACCTGTGCCATGCCCTGGGGCTGACAGCCTGCCAAGAACTGTCTCTCTGATTGTTGCAGTCCCAGGGGACCCAAGAATGTAAGCCCCCTGGCCACCACAGCCAGTGATGTGGGCTGTGTGCCCGCTGGCTTTAGAGAGGCAACAGGAAAATACTGGGCCAGGGTTTTTTTGGGCCAACCAGCTTTTGCCTGGCAACAAGAGAGCACAGGGTCAGGGCATGCGTCCTGACTTCAGAGCAGCTGTGGGGGAATGCTAGTCTGGGCACACCTGCTGGCTGTAGTGGGACAGTGGGAGAGCAGGACCAGGGCATGCCCCCCCCAGTGCTATCAAGGTAGAGGGAGAGCACAAAAATTGCTCCTGCCAGCACCCCCATCCCCAGAGAAAGTCACAAGAGGCTTCTGCCCCTTGAGGAGATGTTTCAAAAATAGCAAATGAATCTCTTTCACATAGTCTAGGTGCTTTTCAAACTGCTACTTTGGTGCTGGCCCCTGGGAAGAGTGGGTCTTAGTGGGATCCTTTTAAGAGAAGTATCTCAGTTCCCTACAGTGCTTTGGGTGTCCTGGACATCAGCCTTGTTGGTTTTCAAAGCCAGATGTTTTGGGGGCACGTTCCTCCATTGCAGGTCCCAGGGGTTGGGGTACTGATGTGGGGCATAAAGTCCTTGCTTCTCAAGGAGAAGCTCCAGATTTGTGAGATCCTTACCGACTGTGGGTTACCTGTTAGGGATGGGGTTTTTGGCAAGAACATTTCTCTGCCTCTCCTGCCTGTCTCAGTGTGGCCCTTTTACTGTTTGTGGTGAAGGAGCTAGTTTTCTAGTCTTTTTTTCAGAGGAAACTGTTCTATATAAAGCTGTAGACTGACATGTATATAGGAGAAGGTGAGTTTAAGATCTTCCTACCCCATACTTGGATCACTCCCCTCTACATATTTATTTCAGGGAAATTTTGGGATACGTCATTTATTTACTCATAGTATGTGAAGTAGTAATAAAAAGAATGTGGTTCTGGATCTTAGTACTATTTACTAAGACTCAGTTTCATCATTTTGGGGGAAAAAAGTATATACTTTTCTCAAAGTGTTTTTCTTGCAAAAATCAAATATGATATTTTACATAAAACCACTTAAAAAGCTATAATGCACTCTTGGCAAAATAGAATGAACAGTGGTTACAATCTGAGCCCTGGAATCTGTTTAAAGTCCTTGGAAGCTACACTAAAGCTCTCCCTAAAGCCTGGATGGGAAGAAAATACTTTGCTGTCTTTACCTTGTCTGTTCATAGAATGAGTCACGACCAAGATATGAACAGTCACTGATAAAGGCAATATTTATCTCAGCCTATAGCTTCTAGCTCTTCCAGTTTATTAACATATCTAAAAAAAGTGTGTGCCCATACGAAGTTGCTGGAGTGGCCTTGTGCTGTTGAAGCCTGAAGAGAGATTTCGAGACAAGGAGCAGATTCAGCAGTGCATGAAGAGAGGAAATTTAACTCAGAAAATCTGAATATCAGGTTCCATTCTTGAGGGTGTGCCTCTGTTTAAGGACACAGTTCAGGCCATTAAAAAATCCTATTCATCAAGCTTCCCTGGTTTTGTTTCTTGGTGTGAAGCACAGTTCTAAGAAGGAATACAGTTGACTATATCATATTTTTGGTGATTGTCTAATAGCTTTTATGCATATAATGTATCAGTCTGCTAGCACTGTTCTAACAAAACACCACATACTGAGCAGCTTAAACAGTGGACATTCATTTCACATAGTTCTTGAAGCTGGGAGGTTCAAGATCAAGGTGCCAGATATTCAGTTACCAGTGAGGGCTCTTCTTGGCCTGCGGACTGGTGCTCAGTCTCTGCGTCCTCACTCTGTCCTCACATGGCCTTTTCTCAGTGTGTACACTCCAGAGCGCAAGTGAGCTCTCTGGTGTCTCTTCTTATGAGGACACTAAATCCTGTCAAACCAGAGCCCCACCAGTGCGGCCTCATTTAACCTTATTACTTGCTTAGAGGCTCCATCTCCAAATATAGCCACATGGGGTTCAGGGCTTCAACTTGGGAATTTGGGTGGGGCACAAATATTCAGTCCATAACACTTGGTCACTGTGTGTCTGCCCCTAAGAGATGCCTCCCAACAACTCTTATACTTTTTTGATCAAATCAGGATTGGGGGCTTTGCTTGAGTGTACTATGGTGGCATATTCACTAAGCATGTAATTTGCTCTTTTGGAGTTGTTTGCATCCTTTGTCTCATACATAGGCATTGTATGGCTGGAAAAGCCAGCACATTAAAATATTACTGTAGTTTCAGTCCTTAACTCTGGCACATCTAGCTCTGTGGACTTTAGTCTATTTCTCTGAAAATGATGGTTATAATTGCTCTTCAGAGTTGTTATTGGTCTGATTCTTTAAAAGAAAATATGACAAAAACTATAAAGATGCAAAGATTATTTTTATCAAGATCCAGAGTGTTATTTTTTCATTATTTGCAAAGCTTAAAGACTTGAACCCAGATCTTCTGATTCCAAGTTTAGTATTTTCTAAGTGGCCAAACTGAACCATTTTTCCAGAATAGTTGTAATTCTTTATGGGCAAGTACTCTGAGTAAAGTCCCAGAAAGTTTTATTTGCACCATCTTGTGCAATAAGCCATGATGCTTTGCTTTGTTTTGTGAATTATATCTGAACTCAGTTGTTCATGGTTGGTGCCCAAGATAAAAGGAATTTGCTTGGTGCTATGTCTAGGTCTTACAGAAAAATAACCCAAGACTGGAAAAATACATCTCTTGGCCAGCCACTTTATATATTACATATTGGTAACTAAGTAATGTTAAGGAAACATTATCCAATATTTGCTTACCAGCTGGTATTATTATAGAGAAAAATGTGGTTTAAATTAATATCCAAGGTTAGACGGAGGTGGAAAGTAGAGAAAAGTGTATTATTACAGGAGTGGGAACGGTATTACACTACTTTAGAAATAACAAGGAGTACGCAAGAGAGAGAGGTTATATAAAGAAAACTTCTATGCTGATGCTAATTATCTTTTGTGGGAATGTTGATGTTCTTTTTCCTTTTCTAAATTTGCGGCCCCAAATTATCAGACACCTTTAGCATTTTGGTTCTACAGAAGCGTAGGAATTCCCTCAAACTTGAAGCATTTACTGAGACTGACTTACTGTATGGTATCTGTCCTAAGTAGGACATATTTAAAAGCTTTCTTTTCAGCCCTACAAATTTTCAGCCAGATATTTTAGAAAACAGCTGAGTTCCCATTTGGAGAAAAGATTTACTTACTTACCATGTTCTGTTGTGAAGCCGTACCTGTAGGGCACCGCCTTCTGTAACCAACAGCCTTGGGCCAGGCTAAGAACCATAGAGAAGAGGGGCCCAGGGCCGAGTGCTGCCGAATCCTGACTGTGCTTACATGGAGGTTAAAGTGAAAAAAATCAAACTTAAGGCATTCGTTTGAAGTGGTGAGGCTTTGGTGCTTGAACTCTCAAAACTTTTAACTTTTTGAAAAATTGTTTCATGATATTTCAGTGTTGCTATTCTTGTAAAATTTGAGTAATGCATAGATTGAATTAATATGAGAGGGACATCTTTAATAATTTAACACGATACAATCTTTGTCATTTGCTCTTCTAAAGTTTGCAAAATTTAAACTACCTAAAATTGTGGTAGTATCATAGTCTTCATTGACATTTATAATAATGTAAATTAATACATTAATATAATCACCTGTTTTGTATTCATGTTTTTAAATTGAAGTATAGTTATATTGGTTTCAAGTGTGGGTCAGCAGTGACCCACATTATTAAATCCTCACCCCCTCTAGTGCGGTTACTATCTGTCAACAAAGAAAAATGCTACAGAACTACTGACTATATTCTCCACGTTGTACTTCCATTCCCATGACCAACCTATATTATGATTGAAATTTTTGTGCCCCTTTATTATAAAATAATATGTAGGCAATAAATGAGTTAAGGTGAAGGCAATGTCATACAGTATTAATTTGTCTAACTGCTATTACTCCTCTTTATGCTGCTTTTAAAGTAGTTTACAAATGAAAAAAGCCTTGGTATTGAACTTCATTTCTAAGAAATGAGGAAATTCTTAATTTATACTTCCTCCAGCAGCTGTATTTCAACATTATTTCTATGAGTGTAGTAATTTTCAACTTTCCAGTTATATATACCTTTCAAATGCTATATAAGCCAAGTTATGCCATATTAAGAGCAGGAGTATAAACTTCTGAATTTCTTGGTTTACCAACATTTTAACTTTTTACTTTGTTTTTGTAGGTTGGACCATGCAATTTAATTTATATAGTTAGTATATATTTATATTCAGAGAAGTAGTGGTTATTTTTAACTATCACACTGTGAATAGCTTTAAAAAAAGGCAAATTTGCATTGTAGATAATGAAGTAGTCAGTATTTGAAGTATAGTTTCATAAACATCCACCTTCTGTAGGTAATTTGTACAAATACAAATAGAATGTGTGTGCTCTCTGAAGGGCAAAGCATTGTTTATTAATTTCCTTGTTGAGGCACTTTTTAAACTTTATTATGTGTCTCAAATCCTTATTCTGAAGCCCTTAATTGAGGTTTTCTGATGTTTAGGTCTTTTAAGACTGTACTCTTAATAGAAGGTTTACATTCATTTCCTCACTTTATTATTTGTAAAAAACTTCCTGATTATTAGTTCTCATGTCATTTATTCTCAAATAATAAGTTACTTATTTTTGACTGTTGTTGTCAAAGCTTTCTGGGTCCAATCAGGAGACAGAAACCTCAAAGTAATTTAAACAGGGCTTAATAAGATGAATGAATAAGCTAAGATAGCTGAATAACTAAAAATGTAAAGAGAACTGAAATAGATACCCTAGCGCTGAAGGAGTATATTCAAGGAAGGATCAACTAAGAAGAGGGGGCCCCTCTCCAAGGTTGGAGTTCAGACCTTTTTAGATAAGATGTGATTGCAGCTACTGGATGGTGGAGAAGTTTGGTGGTTGTTGGGGCCAGAGTTGGTCCATAGCCTTGGGGCAGACAGGAAACAACCCTTCAGGGCACTCTCGAGCTGAGGCTGATGGATGGGCGTGTAAAAGTAGTCCGGGTGCCACTGCCCAGCAGCATGTGGTCTTGAGTGCACAGCATCTGTGTTGGGAGGGTCATAGCAAGGTGATCAGAGATCCTACTGGGGATGGAGAAACTGGGAAGGGTTGCTGGGATTGGGTCGAGCCGACTGAAGTTGGGATGTTTGGAATGGGGTATGAGAAAGGAAAGAGTCTCAGGAGACAGCTTTATTTTTCACTCCCTAATCCTCATATATTTAAAATACATACCAAGTACTGTAAGTGCTATTTCCATTATTACCTCCTTCCCATCCTCATTGCTTTAGCTTAGGCTTTTGTCATCTCAATCCCAAGGGAGTACATTATTCTCCTAATTTGTATTCCCGCTTTTAGAATCTCTCTCTCCCTGTCTAGTGTCATTTTTAAAAAACAAATATATGATATGACATTTTGTTGCTCAAAATTCTTTAGTGACCCCCCAACCGCTGAGTAACTCTAAACTCAATGCCCTGTAAGTAGGACCTATGCCCTCTGCCAGCCACCATAGACACCTTCTGTACTGAATTTCTCAAAGGTTTCCAGACATCATTTTCTTCTCCTTTGCATACGTTGTCACCTCTGCCATCCTTTACTTACGTTGCCAACAGGAAAGTATCTCATAGCCCTTTAAAACGTAAATGCCACCTGTTCTTGCCGTTTGCCCAAGGCTTCTTCAGTGCTAGATGACCATTTTATTTTTTAGCATGTTTCTGTTTATGTATGTCTTATCTCACAATGAAACTGAGTTGTTCGGGGTTTTTTTCCACCTTATGCCTTAGTCCATTCAGGCTGCTGTAACAAAATATAGAGTGCGTAGCTTATAAACAGCAGGAATTTGTGGCTTGCAGTTCTGGGGGTGGAAGTCTGAGATAAGGGTGTCAGCATGGTTGGGTGAGCACACTCTTTTGAGTCTCAGACTTCTTGTATCCTCACAAGGTAGGAGTGGTCAGGGATCTCTCTGGAGTCTCTTTAAAAGGCATTAATCCTGTTCACTGAGGGCTCCACCCTCATGATTTAATTAAGCACCTTTCAAAGGCCCCATGTACTAATACCACCACATTTCGAGGTTGGGATTTCAACATATGAACTGGGGAGAAACATTCAGGCCATAGCATCCTATTCATCTTTTTACCCTTGGTATTTAATGTACTGCACAGCACATAGTGGATGTTAGATGTTTATTAGGTGAATGAATAAACCTTGCTGCCCACGCATACTTAGTTTTAAATAGGTTTTTACTCAAATAACATAATCACCTGCCATAACTTAAAATAGAGTTCAGAAGGATACACAGTATAATTGAGGTTCTGTGTATTTATACCTATAAAAGAAGTGATACCTTAATTTCTCTAATTCTTCCATTTTTCTGACGCTTAAATAAACATATTGCTATGTAACATCTGGAGCACACTAGAGATAGGCAAGTGAGGTGAAAATGAGTCAGTTGCTTAAATGAATGATGGGGTTGAAATTAGAAATCACTTCTTTTTGCATTATCTTCCTTTAATCTTTTCAGTATTAAAAATCAAGTAGACAAACATTTATTGAGCCCCTATTATGTAACACTGTTAAATCTGTAACTCTAGGCTCTCTTCCACATCTAAGATTCTGTGATTAATTAGGAAGAGTTAAGCCTTAAATGAAACTTACTTAAACATTTTCTGAAGTGGGTGGTTATGTTAAATATTTGAATTATAAAACTATTGTAAAATTATCACATATTAAATAAAATACAATAAATTATAATGTACAGGGAGCACTATAATGTATTCCTTGAAGTAACCAAGAAATGTATCTTTTTATGTCTGCTCATGCATGTTTACTCACAAAAACATATGGATGCATATTTTTAATTTCTTAAATTGGCACATTTATAATTTTTTTAATTGGCACAAACATAATAGAATATGGTTAATGATGCCTTTTGAGTTCCTGCTTCTGAAAATACTGTAACATTCTAATTTCTAAGAAACACTTAAAATTACAGTACCAGCAAATAGAGCCTCTTCAGCAGACTTTGTTTTCTAGCCTAGGTAAGGCCTTTTGCAGTTGGTTCTGCTTTTCCTTAGTAGCCTTAAGGAAAATTGGTTTGATAATAAAATTTTAACACAAAGTCTAATGCTCTGACATATTCTCAGGAGTGGTTAGCTCCAGTTGATGAAAACAGCCAAGCCACTAGAATATATTCCTAGAAATATCTTCCATTCCTAAGACTGAGAAAACATTATATGCCTTAATCATTGAGTTGCATTAGATCTATATTTAGTCTGTGGTGCCCTGGACTAGAGACATACGGAGTCCAGATGCACCATGTGAAAGTGGGCATCTTTCTAGATGTGATTCATCATGCTTCTGGCCGCATGCTCACCCATGCAGTTTTACAATCTCATAACCAAAATAAACTGAAAGAGAACCAATATAAAATGAATGATATTTTGCTATAACAGTTCCTGAAAGAGCTGAGTTTGCCACTAGAATAATTTTCTAAAACACTAGTTATAACTAAGTATTAGCAAATATATTCTTACAGGCTTCCTAAAAAGAAATTCTCAGATCCTGCTTTATCCTTTGCTACTGAAATTAATTGAAGGAAACAAAAGGAAAGGAAAAAAATTTAAAGCTTCCCCCTGTACCCTAATTTTATGAATTTGGGAATTACAAGATTACTTTTAGGTTTCATTACTTAACAGGTATTGCTTTATTTATCTTGTTTCATACAAACAGAGGAGTTGGCAGTTAGTTGCAGGTATTTATTAAGGACCTACTTGAACACTGTCTATGTCTTGTTCAGTTGACAAAAACTTAAAATATGTAACTTTTATCCTCAGGAAGTTTGTAACCTAGCAGTAAAGATTCAGTATAGATAAAATCTTTAGTGTGTGGATTGTTAAGATATTAAGACAATCGGTACTGTAGGAGTTAAAGAATTTTAAAACCAAAAGAGAATCTGGAGATCATCTACATCAGTATCTCATTTTACTGATGAAGAAATGAGTCTGGATTAACCATTACCTCAAAAAATCTACCCAGAGTCACAATACCCAGAAAATGTCAGTAGAGTTAGAACCTAGGTTTCCTGACTGCAGCCTAATACTTTCTGTCTATGTAAAGCTGGCCTTGAATCAAGACATATGGAAAAAGTGAGATGTTGAGGGCTATGGGGAGTGGTTGGGAGAAGGGTGGAGAGAGCTTAGAAGACTTGGGAAAGAACAAAAGGAACAGCCTGATGCAAGTAGAAGGTACACAATAGGACTTGTTAGTAATATGTGTTTGGATTAAGGAAATCCTTGCAAGCTGGGTAGGTTTTATGTTGTAGGCCCTGGAGTGCTTTATGGATTTCTCCAATATAGTGCTTGATAAAAACTGTATTTGGGGAAGATCAGTTTGTGATAATGAACATGAAGCACTGAAGTGAGGTTATACCAGGAGCAGAAAGACAGGATAGGTTGGGTTATCAGGTTGTGGTAGTAGGAATAAAGTAGAAAGTTCAAACCCATAAGGCATTTCAGAGGGAAAAACAACAGGACTAGATTGTAGTTCTATAGAGAATGAAGGGAAGAAGAGTGCAGAGCAATGGCATTTCCAGACAGAAATCAGATAATTTGGATGAGACTAAGATAAACTGAGTTTTTGTTTAAGCTGTAAAGGAATATTAGATCATCCAACCAAGTAGAACTTGGGGACTTGAAAATACAGCACTGAAGTGAAAGGGCCAAAATAGAGTTTAGAATCTGTCTATACGATCATGTTGAAATTGTCAGGCTATGTGAGTTTACTGAAGAAAAAGAGGTAGAAAAAGAGTAGGAGAGATGTTACCTGCAGTTGGAGGGGAGAGGGAGAAATAGAGGAGCTAAACAGGAGAGAGAAAAGAAGGAATTGAAAAACGTTAAGTGTGGCAGGAGAACAATTAAAAGCACCCTGGGCTTTGGTCCTACACAGATCTTGGTTAAAGTTCATCCTTTACCTCCAGTTAGCTTTGTCATATTGGATAAGTCATCTTTTTTAAAGACATGATTTTTTTTCATATGTAAAATGAGTAGTAATAGTTGTACATTTTAGGGAAGGATTTTTGTGAGCATTAAAAAAAAGCCAGGAAGGACCTTAGCCCAGTGATTGACACATAGGTACTTTCGATAAACTTTACAAGATAAATAGGGCCATATAGTCTACAAAAAATAAAGAAATGACACTGGCTCTGAAAAATAATGGAACTAATGGGTAACATCTGAAAGATGGGTTTGGGGTAAAGCAGTGTCATAGTGTAACAATGCAGTTAAATTTGATCCACTTTTATATGCAGTTTGTGCAATGGTGAGTCCCCTTTGAAACAGTTAAACAGATTCCAATTCAAAGGATAAGAACTAAGCAAGCTTTCCTTGTTCTTGATATTAAAAGGATTACTACTGAGTGCTAATGAATGCTTACTGTAATTGTATTATTTAACTCAAATAGGACTAGGTTTTCATTTGAGAGTTTCCTGTGTCTTTGGACAGTCAATAATCAAGTTTTTGTATTTTGACTGAGGGTTATGTACACTTAGAGACTGTTAGGTTATCTCTGTATATTTTCCAGTTATATGTATAAACACTTTTGAGTGGAGGGCTACATATATTCAGGTTTATTTAAACTAATATGGATATGATTTAAATCTAATAGTAATAATATATTTGAATTCATAATTGTTACTGCTCCATTGCTTACAGTGTATCTTTAACATGTTCACCAGATTCCTTCCCCAATTAAGCTATTCACTCATCTTTTGTTTAGGACCTATACCACTGAAATAAGAGTAAAACAGAATAAACAGGCATTTTTTTCTACTTCAATTTTTTCCTGTATTATTCTTGGAATAATGGTTTTACTTTTTCTTGCAAGACTCAAAACAGTGCCTCATATTTTAAGAATACTTGCCCAAATGAGGGTACAACTTATTGTAACATGTTAGTTCATTCATAAATGTTTCAGAAATCACTAGATAATCTTTTATCAAAAGACATCAAAAGTAATCTTTTATCTTTTTGTGGCCTCCAATCTTAATGTTTATTTGAAAAACAAATATAGTAAAACTAAAAGAAAAAGAAAAGAAACATTTTCCTGACTAAAATGCACCAATTTACAATCCCACCAACAGTGCAGGAAGATTCCCTTTTTCCACATCCTTGCCAACATTTATTTCTTGTCTTTTGGATAGTGGCCATTCTGGACTTGCGTGAGGTGTATCTCATTGCACTTTTGATTTGCATTTCCCTCATGATTAGTGATGCTGAGCATCTTTCCATGTACCTGTTGGCCATATGTATGTCTTCTTTGGAAAAATGTCTATTCAGGTCCTATCCCCATTTTTTAATTGGATTATTTGTTTTTTCTGGTGTTGAGTACTATGGGTTTTTTATGTATTTTGGATATTAGATCCTTATCAAATATATCATTTGCAAATACGCTCTCACATTCAGCAGGCTGCCTTTTTGTTTGTTGATGGTTTCTGTTGCTTTCATTTTCCTTTGCTTCTGGCTTTTTAGTTTGATATAGTCCTATTTAGTTTTTTTTTGCTTTTGTTTCCCTTGCCTGGGGAGACATATCCATAAAACAGTTACTAATGCTCATGTTCAAAAGTGTACTGCCTATATTTTCTTCCAGGACTTAATATGGCTTCAGGTCTTATATTTAGGTCTTTTATCCACTTCAAGTTTACTTTTGTGTTTGTTGTAAGACAGTAATCAGTTTCACTCTTTTGCATGTAGCTGTCCAGTTTCCCCACAGTCTTGGCAATGTCTTTCTGGATCTGACCCAAAAGCAAAAATAAACAAGTGGGATTATAGCAAACTTTAGCTTCTGCACAGGAAAGGTAACCATCAACAAAATGAAAAGGTATTCCTTTTCAAAAACTGAAAAGATGCCTACATACCTTATATATAAGATACATCTGACATAGATACATATAAATAAATAAATAAATAAATAAATAAATAAATAAATAAATACACACACACACACACACACACAAACACATACACACATATCACTAAGTGATAGTTGATTTGGGTATATTTAGTCTGTTCAATTACTTTACATGGAAATACAGGTGATTAAAACAATTTGAAAAGATTTTCTAAAATATGTAAATTCAAAGAAAGAACTTAGTTGCTCACAAACCTGGAAGAAAATCCCTGGGTTATCTCTTCCAACTGTCTACACCAAGAAAGATTTCCTTTGGCTGGTTTTTATACAATTGTCACTGTGTGTCAGTGCAAGCAAGGGAGTTTAGTGATTGGATATATTCTGCTTCAGAATTATGGGGTTATTAATGTGACCTTGGGGAAATCATTCTCTTTTTATAAAACTGCAAACTGAAAAAAAGTAAGGAACAAAATGTCTCTTAAGAGACAAAAGAGAAAAGAAAAAATGCTTAAAGTGCACTGGGTACTAATAAAGTTGTCTTTGTCATAAATAATGGCAACAAAAACAAAAGACAACTATACTAATTATCTTAAGATATGGGTCTGATTATCACTAACCATTACTAAATATGTTAGTCACTTAACCATCTTGCCTTCAGTTTTCTGCCATCTATTAACATTAATAAAATATTAATATGTAAAGTATACAGAAGCATCAATGGCATAATGTGTGAAAACACTTTAAAACAATAACAAACAAACATTTGTATTGTTACAAATTATAGTTCTAAGCATAAATAATGATATACACAATGGGATACTATTCAGCCATAAGAAAGAAACAAATCCTACCACTTGCAACATGGATGGAGCTGGGGGGTATTATGCTCAGTGAAATAAGCCAGGTGGAGAAAGACAAGTATCAAATGAGTTCCCTCATTCGTGGAGTATAACAATGAAGCATAACTGAAGGAACAAAACAGCAGCAGACTCACAAACTCCAAGAAGGGACTAGCGGTTACCAAAGGGGAGGGGTGGGGGAGGAGGGGTGGGGAAGGGCAGTTGGGGAAGGAGGGAGAAAGGGATTGAGGGGTATTATGATTGGCACACATGGTGTGGGGGATCATGGGGAAGACAGTGTAACACAGAGGGGACAAGTAGCGACTCTGTGGCATCTTACTACACTGATGGACAGTGACTGCAGTGGGGTATGGGGGGACTCAATAATATGGGTGAATGTAGTAACCACATTGTTTTTCATGTGAAGCCTTCATAAGAGTGTATATCAGTAATACCTTAATAAAAAAATTGTATAAAAAATGAAAATACATTTGTATGTATTAGCCTTAAAAAATAAATAAAATAAAACAAATAATGAGATTGGGAACAGGTACTTTTAATATTTTACTAAAATGACTTGGTATAAAAATGGTAGGTTCATCACCACAGTATTTTGTTCATTCTCTGATTCACTTTAGTATAACAGTAATCTCAAATCTTTCAAGTTTTCTCTAAATTTATTTTTTATATGTTATGACTCAAACATTATATTAAGTCCTTTATCTGAGATTTTTTTTAAAGTTTAAATTAATACATATTTATTAAGTTCCAAATATGTACAGGCATTATGCCATATCCCTTTATTTTACTAAAAGGTTCACCAAAAAAATGGAGGGTGCTAAGGCCCCTTCTTTTCTTGTTTTCTCTTGTGTTTACATTCAATTTAAATGGTAACTTTACTTGAGATTCTCTCCATCCCAACCACTTTTAAGAAGGAGAGAGGAACTAAATTTATTCAGCTCCTATTCTGCAGTTGGCAGTTCATCATTATACATACATTTTCTCAGTTAATCCTCACAACTCTAGGAGATGGGTATTCACACACACACACACACACACACACACACACTGGTGGACCTCATGAAGATGGCCATATTTTATTTTATAAGAAATTATATATATTTTTAAAAGGCCTTCTACCTATCATCAATATTACTTCACAAAACAAAAGGGTATTAACATGAAAAAGAACAGAAAGACATAACCTCAAAATAAGAACTGGTCTTCTGAAGAAAGAACAGTTGACAAACTTATACTGATTATTTTCACCACAGAATAGCACAGGTCCTCCAACCAACTACTGAGAATGGTTGCACTGAGTACACTGCTTCCATAAGAGAGAAGCAGAACACAGGTTCTAAAGCATTGTCTTACAAATTCTTCCCAACTTCAGTCCAAAGGTCGTAAGAATGCATGATGCCTTGACTAAAGCCATTGCTTTTCTCAAAGTTTTACATGCCAAGTTCTGAGGACAAAGAAAATTACAGAGGCTTAAAAAATAAGTTAAAGCAGCTATTGGTATCAACAGATCAACATTTTCAGCATTATGATGTATTTTCACAGATAGCAGTCCTTCTTAAGGCTTTTCCTTCAAAAAAACCCTTTATATCTTACACAATCAAAAGAATGGTTAAAGAGTGTAGATCTATTACCTTGTACCTAAGAGACTCATCCATCTTCAGTTGCTTTCCTCTTTTCAGCTTTATCTACCACATTTAATTAAAATGAGCAAGGACCTTGTCTTCTTTATGTTTTGGCCCAGCATCTAATATTAAGATGCGAAGTTACTATTTGAGGGTCAATATGCAATGAATTTGTTAGCTCATGGCCATTGCCAGAAAAAAGTATAAGATGTTAGTTAATAAGTGTATTTGAGCTGAATTTTCAGAATACATTTATAGTTTGTCCTCAAAACAGTGACCAGCAGCAAAAGTCATAACAATTCTGAGATCCATATATCAAAATATTCACTACAGTCTCTTCCATATCTCTATTTCTAATTTTATCTTCTTACTAAGCAGAGGATTGGACCAAAGGCCTAGGGAGGGACGCGAACAGAAAACAACCTGCTATCTGCTGTCCAATTGCACTTGGAACTGACCTCTGTAATTTATTACCATTTATGAGCACCGAATGTATCAGGCACCAAGTACTTTACAGCCTCCAATCCCTGATCCATCACTATCCCATCCTGAATTGTCATCAAAAGTCTTAAGAATAAACATACTCACTAGAAGCCTAAGGCTTCTAAACAATCACCTGGAAATAAAGTTCATAGTTTTATGAAATAATTCTCTTAGGTAAATATACTTGGCAACTTTTCTTCCAGATTAAATAGTATCCTGATTGATCTACTTACATTTTACATGGTATAGTTTATTTATCTACACCATTCAAAGACAAAAAAAGTAAAAATAAATACTCCTTAATTTGTGCCTGACTCCCTTCAAGGTTATAATACAAGGTTGGTGGAACAATCTCCATATACTATAAATGAAATGTTTTTTTAATTGTTAAAAAAAAGGTACAAAGGAAGTGAAGGCAATTTATTTAGGATTCAATGAATCTGTTAATTTATTAATTTATTGTTTTATTTAATTTACTGAATTTAGTCACTTCCTTCAGACTATCCATTCCTCTTTTCACTCACTTCTTAAGGTCTAATTCAAATATGTACTCCTCTGTGATGCCTTCCTATGGATCTACATAAAATCAAGTCCCACACATCTCTGTGCACCCTGAATAAACCTCCACAATTCATCACCATTTATGAGCATCTAGTATGTCAGGAACCATTTTAGGTGTTTATTATATTTTCTAATTAACTACAGTTTCCAAGCCTTTTTCTTCTAACATCACTGTGAGTCTCTCCAGAGGAGGAAACTTAATACCCATTTTTTATCCACTCAGCACCTGTCACTGAACTTGGCACATAATAGGTTTTAAACAAATATTCATACTTTATTAGTAGTTCACATTTTATTAACAGAAATGCACAACTGTATTTGCCCAAAATATAAGGACTATAATTTGATCAGCATCTTCAAGTTTTATTATCCTAATGCAAAATTTGATTATTGGCTTTCTTCCACGGTTGAAATTTATATAAATAATTGCTTAGCATCAATGTTTTCCTCATTCCTGACTTCCCCCCTCAACATTTTACATGGAAAATCAATTTCTGAAACAACTCCGTCTCTAAATCAGCAGTTATTCATTGAAAGCTTTATTCACACTGGAGTCACACAGACCTGTGCTCCAATCTCACTTCAGTTACTTACTAGCAGCATGATCTTGCTCAGGTTCTTCACTTATAGAATGAAGGTAATAAACAGCATCTTTGATATGGAGCTTTTGAGAAGAGATAAATCAGATAATAGATTTTAAGCACTGGCAGATACTAAACATTCAGTAAGTGGACATCTGTTGTCCCTTCAATACAGGTTTAGCCTGCAGTCCAGCAATGAAATGACTACAGTCTTACTTTAGACCTGTGGTACTCAAACAGATGTGTCTAACAAAGAGCACAAAAGTTACTTGTGTAACTTTTAAAAATATTACTTATATCCCATCCCTAATTCTGAGATTTTTTGTTGATGGAAGGACAAGGGTAAGTAGGTGTAGACACAGAGTTAGAAAACTATCTTCTGATGACTGATCACTATTTTAAATATTAAATTTATTAAGCTTTCGTTATGTGAGTCCATTCCCAAATCCATCTATTAACAGTCAAAATGTTTGATTTGTTAAAATGTCAAATTCAAATTTTCTATTTCCCGTTAAAATAGGTGTATTTTATTCAACAAAATATTTACCTATGCAACCAGCTCTCTTAGCAACAAATGCTTGATTAAAATAATTGTTTTAAAATCCTTATAAATATTAAAATGTAGAAAAAAATACTTTCCTTCTGTAGTCTATTCCTAGCTTGGGGTTCATCAGTTTTTAAAACCACAAAGACAATGCCCTTGTCATCACTGTCACTGCATGAAGAGAGTTCTTCACATCATCACCATGGCCAGATGTGCTCAGGGCTCAAAGCTGCTCTTCTGGGTCAGAAAGGTCTCAGTCCTATCGGCTAGTAAAAGTCTCTTTGTTTTACTGTTGTTCAACTTGGCTATTTAACTCAGCACTTCAGAACAGTCTGTAAGATTAAGTAAAAATATTACAGTAGCCACAGATTCATTCATTAAAAATATAATGATTCTGAAGGTCTACCATGTGTCAAGCACTGTTTTAGGCATCTTCTTGCTCTCATAGTTTAATTTCTAGGACAAGGGCACAGAAATTAAATAAACAAACATACTAATAATTAGTATGTTAGGGTACAATAGTTCTGTGAAGAAAAATAGAGTAAGTTAAGGGAGACAAAGAGTTACAGGAGGGATGCTGCCATTATTTATAAGGTGTTCAGGGAAAGCTTCTCTCTGCTAAGATATCTGAGCAGAGACCTAGTAATGGGAAATAGCAATCCACATGGATACCAAGGGAAGAAACAGTCTAGAAGAGGAACAAAAAGTGCAAAGGCCATGAAGCAGGAGCATGTCTGAAGTGTTCCAGGAAGAACAAGGCAACTCCTAAGGTCGGAGCGGAGTGAGCTGTGCCTGGGTCAGGGGGCAGGGAGGAGGGGATGGGCAGGGGAAGAAGGTAACAAAGTTAAACAGGCAGCGCAGGGTTATAGCACGTAGGATCTTACAGGCTGTATACTTTGAGGGAAGCCCTTAGAGTGTGCTGAGCAGAGAAATAACATAATCTGAACTATATTTAAAAATTATGGCTGCTGTGTGTGAAAAATAAGCTATAGACAACAAAGGTAGGAACAGGGAGACTACAGGCACAGATGACAGATTCATGTCAAATGTAAATGATTAGCCACAGGAGAAATAAAGCTTTCTGGACTTAATTAATGAACATGGTGACCTAGACCCTGCAACAAGATTGCAAAAGACGTTAGCACCTGCTACATGTCAAACACAGCTAAACCGTTTGCCAATGAGCTAGTTAGACCTCAGGGAACAAAAAACTGTCTACAAAGCAAATGACACTTCATGACAAAGGTCTTTCTATAATGTACATTAATCCTTAAAGCTTTATATGAGCACCCCCAAATCTGTCAGACTTATGAAAGTCAAAACTACAAAGACAGCAATGAATTAATCTACTAGAAAGAGAGACTAAGACCAACTCTCCCATCAGGGATTAACTAGAAAAACTTGATAAAAATAATGAAAAGCAAAAATTTAAAAATGTTCGCTTGAAGGCACTAGTGCGCTAACAAAAAAGTAATAATTTACAGTTCAGGACCCAGAAGCAGCAGAGGGAAGAAAACTAAGCCACTGGAGGTGCTCCTCCTCTCCTCCCAAAAGCAAATATTCAAACAGCCAATTAAACAACAGAAAAAAGGTAAGACAATCCATCTTACCAGCAATTAAGAAAATATTAAAATCACAATAAAATACCACTGGACACTCAGCAAAATGGCTAAAACTAAAAAGATGTATTATTCAGTCATGGTAACAATGTGGAACAGTCATAACTTTTTTTTTATACACTGTTGGTGTAAGTGTAAACTGTACAACTACTTTGTATACACAAACACTCAGTAGATTATAAAAATGACCTCAATTCTTCATCCTTTGCTACAGACATCACCTGTGAAATGTGACTCTGTAGCATCCTCCATCAATAATTAGAATCTATTTTCCTACTACTTTAATCTGGCCTGTACATTTGACGGACTTTAGCCAACAGAATGTGATGAAAATGACAGTGTGCCAGTTCCACGCCTGGGTCTTGTCTTGCCAGTGGGTTTCAGCACTGGACAAGTTCACTACAGATTCAGTGAGACCGAAAAAATGAAAGTGGAACGTTCTTGGGGTGAAACGGTTTATACCCAACTTTATTCCCATGGTGGCAGGTCAATCACTAGAATCCCATCCACTCAGAGCGAGTCTGCATGCAGCAAGTTGGTCTCTGACTCTGGGCCTCTCTGTCTCCTGCAGCTATCTCAGTCTCTGTCCTTGGCGCTGCCACCACTCTAGTCTCTGCTCTCCTGCAACCGTGCAGCCTAGAGCTTTGGGTGGAGCTCTTCATATAGAATCAATAACAATGTATTGCCCACACATGTGTAGTGAGCAAGCGGACAAGCACCAGGTGAGAATCATGGCCACAGGAACCTTCAATTTCTCCACAGGCCTCAAGAAACCTTGTGTCATTTAGTGCTTCCTCTAAACTGAGTGAACAAGCCCTGGCTAACCTGCTGAATGATGAAAGGCACGAAGCCCAGTCACAGCAGTGAATAAAGCCACCTAACCTAGCCTTCCCCCCAGCCAGCTTCTGACACTAGACCAAGCCCAGCTGAGATCAGCCAAGGCCAGCCAGAACACTGCCTTGCCAACTCACAGACTCATGAACAGCAATAAATGATTACTGTTTTAAACCATCCAATTTTGGAACTGTTTGTTATATACCAATAGCTAGCTGATATTACCAGAAGTGATGTACCGTCATAATTTAAAAAGTAAAATATGTGGTATTGGCTTTGGAATCAGTGCCCTACAGCTTGAAAAACAGTGAGCAACAACTGTTAGCAAAAAATGAAAAAGGTAGGAAAATGTTAAATGGAGGTGGAAAAAATAGGGACCTGTGTTATGTAGTACCTTTCTTGAGGGTTTCAACCCTGGGCAAGTACACTATGGATTCAGTGAGACTGAGAAATAACAACACAACATTCTTAGGGTAAAAGAATTTATACCCGGCTTTACTCTCACAGAGGTAGGTCAAGTGCTAGAGTTACTTCTGCATCCAGGGGTCTGCAGGTCCGTAATCCACCTCCATCTCTGCCTCCACCCAGAGCACATAGCAGAGCTCTTTATGTAGTGACTCAGTAAATATTAGCTCAGTGCCAGTGGGTGTGGGAGCAGTAAGTAGCCTAGCAGTAGGCCAGTTACATCATCAAGTAATTTAGGGTCAGGTGAGGATCCTGGCCATGGGAACTTCCACTTTTCCCCACATGTAGTACAAAAACAATTGGCAAAATTATGTTGCCAACAGAACTCAGAAGATGAGGTTACTTTATAAACATTTGGATATGCCTGACATCTCTAGGCAAATATTCAAAGTCAGCTGATTGTTCCTAACTGTGCATGACACAGTACAATGACAAGAAAGAGACAAGCTAAGAAAAAAGTGATCAGTTGACAAGCAAAATTTAAAAGGAATAAAGAGGGGTCAGGACTTGCTGGGTTGGAAAACACAACTGCTTCTCATCTCCAGTCTCTGACTGACAAAACACTCTCCAAATATAATATGGTCAGGGACTATAATTAACTATATAACTTTGGCAGTGGAAATCTCCTCCCAAAATCATATATATTTTTGGAAATAAAACAAATACAACTATTCCTAAAAGGAGTTGTCTCAAAGTAGGCTGACACACCCAAGTAAGTTTAAAAAAGAGATATACCTCAAAAACAATTACAAGTATGGCTTTTGGCATAATACCCAGCAATTCTACTCCCAGGCAAATATGGGGGTATACCCTACAGGATTGGGTGATCATATGTAACAAGAGGCATCTGCAAGGATGTCCACAGCAGCAGCAGTATTCATAATAGCTAAAAACTGGAAATAACACACAGACACTGATCAACAAATAATGAATAAATAAAATGTGACCTGTTCAAATACTAAAACACTATATAGCAATGAAAATGAACAAGCTACAGCTATATATAACAAGGATGAATATCATAAACACAATTTTGAAGAAGCCAGAAACACAAGAACATAATCAATGTGCTTTCTTTTATTTTTTAATTTTACTTTTACTGAAGTACATAAAATAAAATGCACAAATTTTAGTGTACACCTTGATGAATTTTGACATGCAAATCCACTCATGTAACTATCATCCAGATCAAGATATCAAGCATTCTCACTAATTTTTAAAAATATGCTTCCTTTGAAATAAGGTCAACAATAAAACAGTCAAAACTATAGTCTTTAGACATGTATGATTAGGGGGTAAAAATATGAATAGAGGGGAGGGGGCTCAAGACGGCAGCGTGAGCAGGGCAGTGGAAATCTCCTCCCAAAATCATATATATTTTTGGAAATAAAACAAATACAACTATTCCTAAAAAAGAGACCAGAAGATACAGTATAACAGCCAGGCTACATCTACATCTCCAAGAACTCAGCATCTCACGAAGGGTATAAGATACAAAGCTGTGACCCAGCAGGACCCGAACACTACCCCCACCCCAGCTCACCAGCAGGAGGAAAAGAGTCAGAGGGGGAGGGAGTGGAAGCACAGGACTACTAAATAACAACCCTAATAATCTGCATGGGGAGCAAGACACACATTGCATGGTGTACTGGATATCAGAGAAACAGAAGGGCAGGATCCAAGATGGAGACTGCGGGCGGGTCCCCACAGCCAGCTGCCCTGGGACAACAAAAGAAAAGCGGGCACTTTTTAAAAGTCTTAAAGGGACAAGGGCCGAAAAGCTGAACAAAATCGTTCCAGCACACTAAGCCCAGCAGGCTGGGAATCGTGAAGAACTTCAGGCTCCCTAACCCCTGCCAGGTAAAGCAGTGCCGAAGCCTCTCACAGCGATAAGCAGCCTGCTATTCCTTCCCCCCCCCACCGCCGGCCGGCGCTGCAAACGGACTTGCTGACCTGCCGCAGCTGCGGAGCAGCCAGACAGTGGCCCTGCCCACAGCAACCACACAGAGTCTCCACCCAGTGTGCAGCCTCCCAAGAGAACACACCCGGCGTGGCAGCCGCCCCCTCCCCCAGTGCTCTAGGCTAGCCTGAGGGCGGCCCCGCCCACAGCAGCTTAAGAGATTATTCCAGGGACTGCCTTCCAGGGTGCAGGTAACAGGCAAAGGCTGCAGAGAAGGGAAAGGTGAACAAGCAGGAAGGGACTTTGTTCTCCCAGCTGACACACATGCCACCTGCCTGTGACCACTTCTATCACCATGAAAAGGCAGAAGAATCTGGTCCAGTCTAAAACCACTCAGACAACCCCAGGGAGAGGGCCTGGTGGGATAGATTTAAACAATCTTCCTGAAAAAGAATTCAAAATAAAGTCACTCATAACCATGCTGATGGACCTAGAGAGAAATATGCAAGAGTTAAGGGATGAGGTCTGGGGGGAGATAATAGAAATGAAACAATCAATAGAAGGGCTTAAGAGCAGACTGGACGAGGTGCAAGAGACTGTTAAAGGAATAGAAATCAGAGAACAGGAATACAGAGAAGCTGAGGCTGAGAGAGACAAAAAGATCTCTAGGAACGAAAGAATATTAAGAGAACTGTGTGACCAATCCAAACAGAACAATATTCACATTACAGGGGTACCAGAAGAAGAAGAGAGAGAAAAGGGATAGAAAGTGTCTTTGAAGAAATAATTGCTGAAAATTTCCCCAAGGTGGGTAAGGAAATAGTCTCTTAGACCATGGACCCCACAGGGACTTGTCTTCCAACACAAGGAACCCAAGGAGGACAACACCAAGACATATAATAATTAAAATGGCAAAGATCAAAGACAAGGACAGAGTATTAAAGGCAGCCAGAGAGAGAAACAAAATCACCTACAAAGGAAAACCCATCAGGCTATCATCAGACTTCTCAACAGAAACCTTACAGGCCACAAGATAATGGCATGATAAATTTAATGCAATGAAACAGAAGGGCCTTCAACCAAGAAAACTGCATCCAGCACGATTATCATTTAAATTTGAGGGAGGGATTAAACAATTCCCAGACAAGCAAAAGTTGAGGGAATTTGCCTCCCACAAACCACCTCTACAGGATATTTT